>OZ026617.1:99951135-100242135 GCA_964020975.1 Hermodice carunculata
GAGGGGGAATCGGTTTTGCTTTTGCGGGGGGGGGGGGGGTGAAGAACGTAGCTCACTTTTTTTCCCCAAGTCTTTTTATCATTTTTGGAAATTTTAAATTTTCTGTGATAAAAATCTTTTTTGTTGCTTTACATTTTTGTCAAGTTTTTTTTTTTTTTTTTTTTTACTAAGCGCGCTAAAGTTGCGTTTTCCGAGAGTAACTGCTTCATTCAGAGTCCAGAGGTATAGCTATAAGTGTTTTATAGGGATTTATCTATTTTAGAGGACACAGAATGCAATTTATAATCCAACAGGAATGTTTTTGTCTGCATTTATTGAACGTAAGTTTTGATTGGCAAGTATTTCTCTTCAACTTTGCACAAAATGCTTTCGTGCTTTTCATCATTTCTATGCGGATTTGGTGATACATGCTGAACTCAGAGCCTGGTTTCTTTGTCTGCAGCAACTTTCACTGTTGCACAAAATCGACGGCTGTTCCGTATCTCTACCAATGGGCTTATTTACTAACACTGAGATTCTTATCTTTTCACAGTTAGAGTGGGAGCCCAGACCATTTATTCATGCGAGAGAGGGCAAAAGCTCCGACATCATAAATATGAGGATTGACCCTCAGACATTTAATTTCTACGTCGCTCCCTGGGAGCATCTGGGGCGTTAACCCTTAAATACTCCATAGCAGGGGGTGTAAAATGACATTCATTCATGCGACAAGCGGCAAGGCTGAAAATAATTCAAAATTGACCAGAGAAGCCTCCTGACTAATAAATGGAAAACGACAGCAATTTTGAGTGGGGCTTTGCCTCCGACAGCAAGCCCCACCCCCAGGGCTGAAATAACATTTATTCATGTGACAGGCGGGAAGGCTGAAACTGGTCTAGAAATGTCCCCAGTATCCCCTGTACACTAAATATGTAGCAACAGCAATTTTGGGAGGGGCTCTGCCCCTGACAGCAACCATACCCCACCCCCCAGGGAAAAGGGGGATTTATTCATGCGAAAGGTGGCAAGGCTATAAATGGTTTCAAAATGTCCGCAGTAGTCCCCTCTACACTAAATATGCAGCAACAGCAATTTTGGGAGGGGCCCTACCCCTGACAGCAACCATACCCCACCCCCCAGATAAAAGGAGGATTTATCCATGCGAAAGGTGGCAAGGCTGCAAATGGTTTCAAAATGTCTGCAGTAGTCCCGTTTACACTAAGTATGCAGCAACAGCAATTAGGGGAGGGGCCCTACCCCTAACAGCACCCCCCCCCCACACACACAGAGGGAAAATTGACGTTTATTCATGTGAAAAGTGGCAAGGCTGCATATGGTTTTAAAATGTCCCCAGAAGTCTCCTATACACTAAATATGCAGCAATACCAATTTTGGGAGGGGCCCTACCCCTCACAGCATCCACCCCCACGCCGGGACAGAAGTGAAATTTATTTATTTGAAAAGTGACAAGGCTGAAAATGGTTCCAAATTGTTCCCAGTGGTCCCCTGTATACTAAATACACAGCAGCAGCGATTTTTGGAGGGACCCTATGCTGACAGCAACCCTCCCCTATCCCAAGGGAAAAGGACATTTAATCATGGGAAAAGTGGCAAGGCTGCATATGGTTTTAAAATGTCCCCTGAAGTCCCCTGTACATTAAATATGCAGCGACAGCAATTTTGGGAGGGGCCCACTCCCCACCCCTCACAGCAACCATCCTCCCACCCCAGGAGAGAAGTGACATCTATTTACTTGAAAAGTGACAAGGCTGAAAATGTTTCCAAATTTTTCCCAGTGGTCCCCTGTATACTAAATACACAGCAGCAACGATTTTTGGAGGGACCCTATGCTGCCCCCCCTCAACCCAAGAAAAGGTAATATTTACTCAAGTGAAAAGCAGAAAGGTTAATAAATGTCTCCAGGAGTTCTTTGTACACTGAATGGACATTGACAGCAAGTTATGGCGAGATTAATGTCAAGTTTGATACTTGACAAAATGCAAGATAAAAGTCCAGCGTGTAAATTACTTTAATAATGTTGTTTAAATACATCTATTGTGTGCTTACTATACATGTACGCTACACGTAAATGTCATCTTTAAAATACAATTCAGTTCAAGAACACGCAAGAACAACGTTTGTGGTAGATTATGAAAATACTGTTGGGTTCCTGCCCAGAGGATACAAGTTTACCCCTTCTAAATGTTTAAAAAGTAAGAGTCGGGGGGGGGGGGGGGGGAGGGGCAGAAGAAGGTAGTGTCTTGGCACTGTTGTATCGGTCAGTGGAGGCAGTCTGCCCGGTAAGGAACACAGCCATGGAGGCCTGCTAACCACTCTACCAACACAAGTTTCCGCATGGGGGGGGGGGGGGGGTGTTGACGCTTGCATAGCTGCATGTGGTCAGTACAGCAGCGGAGTAGCGGGGAGTTCCTGAGGTGCTCAGGCAGTGTTGACATGTTGTCTGCCCAGACTGATGGGCCTCACTGCACCGGCAGTACAGGCAGGCCATGCAGCCGGCACTCCCTTCCCTGCTAATGGATCCAACAGATTTGGTGATTCAGAGGTCCACATGCAGGCAACCTGATACCAGTAAGTTCAGCATGGATAAGGGCCAACGGTCTATCCCGGCTGATTTACCGGTGGTTGGATGCCACACTGACCGTGCAAGTTGGAGGGGGCAACACACCAACTCTACCCTGCGCAGGTCCGCGCAACTTCTGTCTTGCGCAGTGGTCCGCGCGACCCCTGCGCAACGGCCTTGGATGGTATAAAATAGGGGTGCCTCCCAACTTAGTTTAGTTGGAATAGGGATCTCAGCCAGTAGGCAGGAGACCAGCACATAGCAGTAGGGCTACAGTAATAAACTACATTTTTCATAATTTCTGTTCTACTACTCCGTCATATTTTGGCCTGCTACCTGACAAGAAATACCAAAGTGGTGGAACAGAACAATACATTACTAAATACCGGTCGTTGTCAGATGTCTTTGCCGACTTAATACTGAAGTTTCTCTTTACAGAGCGTACACGTGTAGGCATCAATGTATTGTCAAATTATGTGCACCAGCAATTGTAACAAACATGATCACCTCTACACTTCTCCTCTGAGACATACTGGACATGGATGAGTATAATATATGACTAGATTGCTGCAATTGCTGTAAATTAAGCACTTGTAGTCATTGCAACTACAAATCTTTTGGCAACTTAAACAGCTGATTATTTGTTTGTGGTTTTACCCAGCCGTGATCTACAAAATTTTTAAGGAAAAATCCTGTTTCCCTTAGTATTTGGGTGACTTAAAAATTGATTAATAATTTGCAGCATGGGACTTACTGTATTCTTTCTCATAATAAGCTGCCATGCAAATGGAGAGAGTACTAGCACCAGGACCCAGGTACTGTTTTTGCGGGAATGTGGAATATAACATTCCTACTAAATTTAGGACATCCGAGGCACCTAATTCAATTTGGGAGTATGTGCTACTACTAGAATGAATATGATTTGTAAACTGTGAGTGAAAAAATAAAATCTCACTCCACACACACACACACACACACACACACACACACACACATATATATATATATATATATATATATATATATATATATATATATAATATGTGTGTGTGTGTGTTTGCATGTCTGTATGTTTTACATATTTGCATTTCAAATTTGGTAGGAAGAAAGGGAATTAAATGCTACTTTAATATCTGTAGCACTGATATCCGATACCAGTATAAAACCACTACATCAGGCCAGCCACATGCCTATAACCATCTATAACCATATTTTAGCTCTGATCATTAAAAACTACATCTGTTGTGGATTGTTTGTCATCTCATTGCACACAGATACACTCACAGGATTAAACTTGCCAAGTATTCTGGACCATTGGGTCACCCTCAATATTCCAAAATAAAACAGGCTCATATTCAAAGTGTGTGTGTGTGTCAACACACACTTTTCTTTTTCTTTCTTTTTCTTTCTTTCTTTCTTTCTTTCTTTCTTTCTTTTTTCTTTCTTTCTTTTTTTTTTCTTTCTTTCTTCTTTACCAGCAAATTTGTCCGACACTTTTCGCTGACACTATAATACACAGAAACTCCAAACTTGGCATAATTGTACCTCCATGGAAGGAGTTTGACCGTTTTATACAGAGGAATGAAGATGTTTAAAACTATGCAAATTAGGGGCATTTGAAAATTTAAATCTTGAATATCTTCAAAAGTATAATAGATAGAGATGTCACTTCAACTTCTGTTAGGGGGTTATTGACTATTGCGCATCTAATGAATTTAAAACAAAAGTTGTAGCAATTTGGGTTAAACATATTTTATTAAGGCAATTGGAAAACAAGCATAGCCTATACAAATTCCTCTTGCGAAAAAAAGGAATAAAATACAGAGTATGATGTAAAAGGTAATGGCACAAACCACAGGACAGTACATTAACAGACACATAAAAGTATGCAAGATAATGACACCACCAGACGTCACCGATAGTGGTCCGAGTAATGAGTAGTTTGCATTGACTGTAAAATATAAACTAGGAAAGATGATTTGCTGCATAGCAAATCAGTGTGTGTGTCTTCAAAGCACATTGGTATGGCAATGTACAACTATTCCATAAAACAGGAGTAGAAGTTGGAATGGCATCTCTATCTATTATAGCTTTGAAGTTATTCAAGATTTAAAATTTCTAATGGTGCTTTTTTACATAATTTAAATTGCTACAACTTTTATTTTTAATTCATTAGGTGATTAGGTGGCAATGGTCAACAACCCCCGAGTAGAAGTTGGAATGACATCTCTATCATACTGTTGAAGATATTCAAGATTGAAAATTTCAAATGCCCCTAATTTGCATATTTTTAAACATCTTCATTTCTCTGTATTAAACAGTCAAACTCCTTGTATGGAGATACAATCATGCCAAGTTTGGACTTTCTATGTATAATAGTGTCTGTGAAAAGTGTCGGACAAATTTGCTGGT
Organism: Hermodice carunculata; assembly: GCA_964020975.1. NCBI lineage: Eukaryota > Metazoa > Annelida > Polychaeta > Eunicida > Amphinomidae > Hermodice > Hermodice carunculata. The sequence goes on from OZ026617.1 coordinate 99,956,108, forward strand.
ATAGAAGAAAGGAAGGAAGGAAGGAAGGAAGGAAGGAAAGGAGAGAAAGAAAGAAAAGTGCGTGTTTACACACACACACTTTAATGATAGAATGCATGAGCAGGGATCTTGAGCATTTCCTGGACTGTGTAATAGCAGCAGGGTGTGGGGTCATACCTCCACTGGGCGGCCGCCCCGGCTCCCACCCTGGCCCCCCGAATGCCGAAGGGAGACCGCACACGGCCCCTTAACTCGGCCCGCCGCGCCCCCCAGAGCCCGCCCCCGGGAACCCCCGCCACCAGCCCCGCCCCGCCCCGCCGCAGCCCCCAGCCCCCTCCCCTCCCCGAGCCCCAGGGCCAAGCCCGCCCCACCCGCCGCACCCCCAGCCCCCTCCCCTCCCCGAGCCCCAGGGCCCAGCCCGTGAAGCCCGCCGAGCCCCCAGCCCCCGACCCCAGGAACCCCCCGCCACCAGCCCCGCCCCCCCCCCCCGCCGAAGCCCCTAGAACCCGCCCGGGAACCCCCCGCCCACAGGCCCCGACCCCCCGGCACAGCCCCCGAAAACAAGGACCGAAAACAAGGGACCACCGACGCACCAGGCCCCCAGGGGCGGCCCACCCCCCTAGCCGCCCCGGGCCCGGCATGTAAGCATTTTATTACCTTGAGTGAGTGTATATGCCCGGCATTCCAATCCGACCTAAAGTAGAACCGACTCATCTTCCCAAGATATGCTATTAAGAGACTTCTCTAACAGGCCCCGCCCACCCCCCTGGTGGGGCACAAACCCCCGGCGCCGCCCCGAGAACAAGGGACAACCGGCGGGCCGGGCCCTGAGCGGGTAGCCCCCGACCGAACGGGGATTTAGAGAAACGGGGGTCTATGGCATACCTATCCCAATGAGGGGTCAAAGGACTTGTGAGTGGATTCTCGTCGGACGCTCCGACCGGTGTTCTTGCAGCTGCCTGGGGGCCTACTGCAAGGTCCACCTCGCCCAGCAGCGGCGGGGCTCCGTCCCCCCACACCCGTGTCGTCGGTGCGGAGTCGGGACTCAGGCCGAAGCTCGTGTTTGCAAGCCCAGCGGCGCGGAGAAGGGCAAGAAGAGACTCGCACGGGCTAAAGCGCAGGTCCGACGACAGTTCCCCTAGGTTCTCGCCGAGCTGCAGAGCCGAGCAGCCTGGGCCCGCCGGCTTCCGGGGTTCGTCGGCCTGTTGGGACGTCGGCCTGTATTTTCGCCCGAGCCCGACACCCACCCGCCGGTAGCGCCAGCCGCCGCCCAATTTGACAGAAAGCACTGCTCGAGTATACTGACCCGACAATGACACACGCACAACGAGCCCGCGAGATCCGCGCACGATTCAAGGCAGCCACAGGCCTTCGACCAGCCTATCCCCGCTCACGCGCCGCCCTTGAGCACCTCAGCGGCATCCTCGAGCGCTTTATCGCCGCCTGCGAGGCTGGGTCTAGGCGGGCGGTGCGTGACGTGATCGACGAGCTAGGCCCGGAGGCCCGCCCGGAGATGGCACGCCACCCGTGCCGGCGGTGCGGGAGCCCCACGCGGGCCGAGGCTCGCCTGTGCGGACCCCACGGCGCGGCAAGGGGGAAGGCTCGCCTCCTGTGGTCCGGAGACCAGACCCGACGCCTGCACGGGCGGCTCATGAGCGAAATCCGGGAACGCGCAGCGGTCCAGCGGCGCCTGGCGGACCAGCGGCGCGGCGTACCAGCGGCGCGGCTCTGGCTTCGTCGGCCTGTAGGGTCGGCAGGTCGGTACCGGCTTATTATTTTTGGGGGGGGCGCCCGGAATTTGCCGGCCAGTATATAGAGCTGCCGCCCCTACAGGCCGACGAAGCTAGCCGCCGCCCAATTAGAGAGAGACGCCGCTAGAGTATACCGATCCAGCAGCATGGTAGCAACACACGCAGAACGAGCCCGCGCACTACGCGACGAGGTCGAAGCCTTAACCGCCATTTGGCCCCCATACCCTCGGTCTCTGGTAGCCCTTCAGGGCCTCCAAGAAAGCCTCGACCGCTACATGGCGGCCCTGGCTGCTGTCAAAGCGGCCTACGCCCGGAGACGGGCCGAGAGAGACTTCGCCGACGAGTTGGCTCGCCTAGGGCAGATCGACGCCGTCGACGACTTCGACTTCGACCTCGACACGCCAACAAGCGCCGGAGAGCTTGACGGGGAAGCCGGCCTTAAAGGAAAAGCAATGGGCGCCAACGGCCTTACTCGCCTACATGGTTCAGACGGGTCTCCTCACGAGGCTCGAGGTGGCCGAGGCCATCCTCGCCTACAAGACGCAGACAGACGTCTTGCTCCCTGACTCGAGGGATCAGGCATGTGCGGTGATCGGCAAGTTCACCCAGGGCGCCAAAGCTGACGGCAAGAGGCTTACCCGCCGGCTGGTCACAGATGAGGGCGAGTTCGACTTCCTCGTCCGCGACACCCGCCAGAGCGGCACCCTGGTCGGTGCTCCAGAAAAGTGCCCGGCCTGCTGGGTCCTTACCTATTACGACGGCTCCCAGCCACAGCATACCCACCTTCGGGCCTCTATGCTGGCCTTTGCCCACATCAACCTCTTGGCAATGTTGCGCCGCTTTACGCCAGACGAGGCCGTCCGGGTCGCCACGGACTCGATCTACGTGAAAAAGACAGCCCTCCACAGGCTCGACGGCATAGAGGCATACGTCGCCCCTGTGCTCTGCGAGTGCGGAGAGGACATGTGTCCGAACTGTCTCCTAAGGGAACCGAGTCTGCCGCCAGTTGCCCCGGCACAATGGCGAGACAAGGGCGAGACCATCTACTCCGCCCAGGAGCATGCCGCCTACCAACCCACGCCCGAACACTGGGGCGCCTCCAACGACGTCCCGGACAGTACAGCACCATCCTATGCCGACCCCCTCACCAGGCACTCTCTGAGCTACTCGAACGGTGGCGGAGGCTCGGGCAAGACAACCCGGGCGATCGAGCTCTTCCGAAAAGAAGGCCTCTCGTCTTCACGCCGACCCACCGACTGGCCAAGGAAATGCGAAAAAGAGGGGTCCAGGCTCAGACCTACCACAGCTTCTCCCGGTGGTCGGGCCAGACAGAGTGGAAGCCGGAGCGGATGGGGCATAAGTACGTGCCCAGGGTGATCATATGTGACGAAATCTGCACGGTCCCGCGCCCCTTGCTAGAGACGTTCCTCGACTGGCTCGACCAGCGTGATGTTCAAGTGATCTGCTGCGGCGACCAGGGCCAGCCGCCGCCGATTGCCGGCGAGTCCCCTCACGAGTGGCTGCGGGGCCGGGTCGACTACTACGAGGAGGTCACAGTCGACCACAGGAGCAAGTGCGAGAAGCTGCGAGAGCTCAAGAAAGCCATTCGGCTTCAGCCCGATCGGGTCCAGTGCCGGGAGATGCGACGGGCTCTCCCGAAGTGTCACGGCAGGAACGACTTTGTGACCGCTTGGCATCCCCGCGACCTCCTTCTCGTCTCGCGGAAGGTCCCACGCGACCAGGCCCAGAAGCTCCTCTTCGAGCAACACCGGGAAGCCTTTCCGACCGAGCCCGTTCCGCTCCTGTATCGCCCGAGGGACACCCGCCGGCAGAACGTTATGGTTACCATACCTGGGCCCCTGCTCGGTGACGGCCAGCCCGACCAGCAGGAAATCGTCCTGAACGACGTCGTGGAGGTGAGCGTTCGGACGGCACAAGAGGTTCTCGACGGCAAGTGGGGACACGACTGGGGTCTGGGATATGCCATGACCGTGCACAGCTCCCAGGGCCTCACAATCGAAGACCCTCAAAGGGTCTGGATCGTGGACGACTACCTCCAATGGTCCAATCTGGTGTATCTCGCGGTCTCCCGAGTTCGTTACCTCCACCAGCTTGCGAGGTGCTGCCCACCGCCGGACGCCGACGGCCCGCCGCCCCCGCCGTTCGACGAGGCCACCGCCCGCAAAAACATCGGCCGCAAGCTCCAGGCCTATAAGCGCGTCGACGCCGCCAAGGGGCACAAAAACAACATCCGTATGGCGGACGTCGAGGCCCTCAGAGAAAAGCAGGGCAACCACTGCGCCACCTGCAACATCGGCCTCCTCTGGTGCTACGCCCCCAAAGACTCGAGGCAGTTCAGCGTCGACCGACTGGACAACAGCCAGGGGTACACTCGAGACAACGTGCACCTGGTGTGCCTAGAGTGCAACCGGAAAAGGGGGGCGGCCGCCCTATAGTAAAGCGCCGGCCGGAGGCTTCTGAGTATCTAGGGGGATCACCTGAAGCTCTTCGCGAACGAAGCCCCTTTGGGGGCCGTCCAACCGGTAATACAGGACGGGTTCACCGGTCTTGGCCACGGCCCGGGCGAGCCGATGAACCGTTAAGGACCAGACGGGATCGGTTGCGCGCCGGCGACCGCCCTCAAGCTCGCCCGGCTGATACAAATACCGAACAAGGGCGTCGTGCGGCAGACGCCGTTCCTCGAGCCCCACCGGCCTCCGGGCATGGGCTGCCGGGCGGGAACTCGTCGAGGCCTGTCTAGTGGCTTGCGAAGGCCGGCGACCCGTCAGCCGGGTGGCCTCGTTGTTTAAGGCCGCCACGACTGCGGGAAGCCTATGCACCCACTCGGTTGAGCGGGTTGAGGGGTCAACCAGCTCAACGGCATACTGGTGGCCGAAGAGTCTCTCGGTGAGGGTCCTATTCCATCTCTCGACAACGGCTTGGTCTCTGTGGATATCGACCCGGCCGCATCTCACCTGGACGTCGTGCTGTGCGAGCAGCTGAGAGACAGCGCTCATGAACTCCCTTCCGGTGTTGACCTGGAGGAGCTTTGGCCACCGAAGCGGCCCCCGCCTGTAGATGCGGGACAGAGCATCGGCGACCTCTGTTGCGGTCTTCGAGGTCAAAGGCTCAGCCTCCTTGAACCGGCTGGCGACATCCACGACTGTAAGCGCATACTTGTAGGTCCGCCGACCCACGCGGTCAGGCGGAAGAAAGAGCAGATCCGCCTGGTGGACGGAGAGGGGGGTCCGAACATCAAAACGCGGACGGGGGACATAGCGGGGAGGCGGCAGGTAGACCTGCCAAATGGCTTGCCTCTCCAACCATGCCCGGGCAACATCTTGGGGGGCTTTTGCGGCCGCTGCCAGCTTCTTCACTGCGGCGAGGCCTTTCCAATACCCCCGGGGCTGTAATAAAGGGATGACAGCCTTGCTTCCATAGATGTCGGCGAGGTATTCCAGGACGGCGACGAGTCTCCAACATGCACGACGGCTGAGGATCGGGGAGCTGGCCGGTGGCCCGGCGAAGGCTACCGGCGTCGCCCTTTAGAACCATGCGGGCATACATGCCCGCCGCCCGCTCATCGCGCCTGAACAGCTCGAGAGCCCTGTGGGCGACTTCCTGAAGGGCGCGAGCAGGCCCGTGAATGCGGTCTCTCCGGGCAGCCGCAGACACGTCGAGGAGGGCAAAGTAGAGTTCCTCTGCGAGGCACATCGTGGCAATATACAGGACCCGCAAAATCTCAGCGGCCGAAAATAATGCCGGCGTCGGAGACTAACATCCGCACCCGGCTCTCGGCAAGCCTAGGCCGAGGTGATACTTGGCCCCTATCGCGCCACGGACGACGGCCCGGTCGACCGTCTCGCACAGGTTCGCGGGCTTGATGGCCTTGAGCTCGTCGAGCATCTCGCGGTCGCAGGCATGCTTGCCCCCGGGCTGGTCGCCACGGTCCCGATAACAAATGTCGTGACGCATGGCCGTGGCGTCGACGGCGTTGAAGGGCAGGGCGTGAGGTAGAGGCTTGTCGTTGGCGTCGAGCTGGGGCGAGAGCGGATTGAACGGGCCAGTATATCTGTGAGACGGAAGCGTGAATCCCCCCTTCGGCCTGGGCAGCCGGCCGTTCGCGGTGTGGGTGTCGAGGCGGCCGCCCGCCACGGCGGACCGCCAGTGAGGGCCGTGGGCGAGGAACTCGAACAGCCGCATCCCGGGCGGAGCGCTCGGGGAAGCAAGCGAACCAGGCCATAAAGTCTTCGGGGGTGCCGCCGCTGGCCCGCCAGAGCAAGTAGAGCATTGCATAGCGACCGGAGTCGTTGCTGCCCCGTTTTTGGACCTGGAGCGGGTTCCACAGAGGAGGAGCGTCGCCCCTGTGGGCCAGCTTCTCCCCAATCTCGTGGGGCGGGCTAATTCCATAGCGTTCCCACCATTCGGCCCGGCCGGAGGCGGGGAGATGGCACGGAACCCAATGGGTGCCCGGGCCGCCGGGGCGATCTAAGTTGACTATAAAGGAGGAGGGCCGGTGCGCGAGGGCCGGGAGCTGGCCGTGAAGGTGCACGCCGCGCCACCCCGCAGAGGCGGGGAGGCGGGTCCGCCCGTGGCGCTCGAGGTCGATGTTCGAGAGGGTTTTGGTGCTGAGGTCCATGATGCTTTCCTCAGGCGGGCGGCTCGTTCAGTAGGGAGGAGGCCTATCGGCGCTTGTAATGCTGCATCGCAGGAACGACCACGACGCTGGACGGCACGAGGCCGCTGCCGGGGATACGGAGGCCGCGCCCAGAGGTTGGGGCCCTCTTTGCGGCTGGCTTCTTGGCGGCCGGCTTCTTGGTGGCCGGCTTTCTAGCCGGGGGAGCGATCACAATCTGGACCGTCTTCCGGACGGGCTTGCCGGCGGCTAGGCGTTGCTTCTGGGTTTTGGTAATCTTCAAGGGCTCTATTGCGACGTCGGTATTGGCTTGCTGTCGGCTCCTGTAAATCACATTCATCTTGGTGCCGGTGCCCGAGGGGACGAACTTCAGCTCGTTCTCCAGGCTCGACAGCACACAGAGCTCGAGGTTCGACACGTCGGTCCCGGCAGCCAGCTTAAAGTCGACTCGCAAATCGGTCCCAGAGAGAAAGCTCTGTTCCTCCATTAACGGAAGCCAGTATACCTTATTGACCCCCTCCCACGTCGCCCGGTCTAGAACGTGCCCAGGCCCGGACACGTGTGTGGATCGCCCCCCAGCGCGGAGGTAGTCGCGGAACCCACGGGCGTCGCTCGAGCGCCAAGCCTTCCCGGGAAGGCGCTGTTCCTCCTCACCGGCGGCGAAGATGACCTGCAGACCCTCGACGACGGGCGCTGCGAAGGTGAGGGGGCTGTAATGCTGCGAAGTCCTGGCCCTCACGTCCTGGAAGTAGACGGCCACCCAGCCGCTGGCCCTTCCAGAAGGCAAGGTGACGGTTGGCTCCTCGTCGACGCCCTTAAGGCGATGCCTGTAGACCAGCTCCTTCTGGAACGGAACGCGGACCAGGCCCCCCGCTGCGATGTTTGCCAGCAGCCCGGCCCGGGCCTCGTCGGTGAGTTTCAGGCTCGGGAGGACGAGGTCGCAGCGGTCGAACACGACCTTACCATCGACCACGCCGTCGGCTCGGACAATGGCAGCGGCGTCGTTCCCGCGCTTGAGGGTCAACTGGGCCTTCACGCCGATTACGCCTTTGGGCTGGCGGAAGAAGGCGCTCATGTACCTCAGGGGCAGGGAGGCCCGTACCTTGGCGCCAGCCTTCGACAACACATAGCGAGGTTCGAAGCCGGCATTGGCTGTGTCTGTGGGCTCGCCGGCCGCGGTGTCCCTGGTGAATGCGGCCGCACTCCTAGCGCTCAACTCATGTTCGCGGCTCCATACAAGAAGATCGTGCATGAGCATGTGCAAGCCCGGCTCGACCTGGTTGACGACCGTTTTATCGCCTAGCATTAGCTCCAGACGGTTGAAGGCATACGCCAGGGAGGTGAAGGAGATCCGTTTGGCCTCCTCGTGTGCGGAGCCGTCTGAGGTCTTCACGATATGGAACTCGGTATCTAGGTAGGCAGAGCCCCAATCGAAGAGGCTGCCGGTGTCCTCGACGAGGTAAGACCACTCGGATTCGGAGAGCGATCCTGAGCCACCTTGAGGCCCGACAATCTTGTCGCGGACCCTGGTCACGCCGGCCTTACGGGCGGCGTCGTTGAAGATATCGACAACGGGCGGGTTGACCTTGGCCATTGTGCTGTTTGCGTCTGCGTATGCGGGAAGGCTGCCCTTCTTCAATACGAGGGGCGCGCCTTGTGCCGTGCCACCCTGATCCGCCAAAGTCGAGAAAGTAGGGGGTTTTCCTCGGCCGCTGGGACACCAGCCCCGAGCGCGGCCCGGGCCCGCTGCTGGGACAGCTCTAGGAGGCGGCGCATGCGGTCGTCTGAGGCGGTCTGGCGGAGCTGGTCGGCGGCAGCAGAGCCTAGGGCTTGTCAGAGGACCTTGGGCCTCTCCAGCCGGTTGGCGATGGCATCGACGGCACGCCGTCCGCCTGCCTCAGCAGCGCCGGCGGCCGCCTTTAGGGCGGCGTCGCGTGCCGGCCCGGCGATCTTGCCCAGGACCTTCAGGATGGTAGAGCCAGCGGCCTTTAGCACGTCTCCGATCCCGTCGATAAGATAAGATAAAAGATAAGAATACTCAGTATATCCCTTTGATACAAATTTTACTGATAGTAAATGAAGAGTTCTGTCCTGAATGAGTCCAGGGATGCCGCATTTTCAAAGGGTCATTTTGATGTCACATCTTGTAAAATATATACTAGGATTATGGCTTGTTTGCTGTTTAATTGAGATGTGACACCCCTGTAAAAATGTCCCACAGGTCTTACGGTGTTGATAAAGGCTGTGGATTATGAGTGAAATCTATCGGGGGTAATAAAATACACATAAACTTAAGGAGGAAAGGGTAGGGTTTATTTTGATGTGGTTACACTTGCCAGGACTTTGGAATAAGCTGGCCATTTGATACCAATCATTCACTGTCACTGGTCATGTGTGTTTGGTGGGGTGGCAGACACATAGCAGGGCCAGCTCCACAGTAAAATGGTGTCCCTGTAGCCGGATTATTTTGTAAAAAAATCCAATTATTTGAGGCTACAAAAGTGAAAATAAAACCCATATAAATGTCTACAGCAGAACCCATGTGGACCTGTTTACAAACACCACTAATTATAGCAGCCGGGTTGAGTGGCAGGGTAAAGAGGTCAGTGATAGGCTGTTCGGCCCACCGCCACTGTGGTCACACCTAATGAGACGGCCCCCAGAGCTCAAGTTAGGTGGAATGCACTGTATAGTATATAACATATTGAAGATTTAAAACTTTAATTAGCCCTCATTTGCATAATTTTGAAAAGCATGACCTCTCATTATAAAAAGGCCACACTTTATCTATAGAAGTAAAATTGTGCCAAGTTTGGAGTTTCTACGTGTTATACTTTTCAAATGAAATGTCGGACAAATTTGCCTGTAAAGAAAGAAAGAAAGAAAGAAAGAAAGAAAGAAAGAAAGAAAGAAAGAAAGATAGAAAGAATTCATAGAAAAACAGAAAAGTGTGTGCTGACACACACACTTTAATAATACAAACAGTCTTTGAAACAGTCATTTAGAAAAGTGAAGATGTTTGCCTGCACGTGGCCTCTTAAATGGTAGGCATACCCATAACTATATAACAAAATTGTAATATTAACTGTATATACAAACTACCTAGTGAAACCAGTGAGGGCTTCAGTTGAATCTGCCAGTGCGGATAATGTACGTATGTACAGATTCAAAGATAGCTATATTAGTGGCTTTTGAACTTTTTAAACTTCCATTTAGTACTGCATTTAATGCAAATGGAGCCTTGGTTATAATAAATATTTGAAGAGTGTTGCGTTCGGTAATGAAGCGAGGACATTCAAAGAAAAAGTGGTAGGAATTTTCTACTGTAGCTCCACAAGCACAACTAGGAGAACTCATGATGCCAATTTTAAGCGTGTCGTGGTTGAACTGACTGCAGCCCATTCTAATTAGGGAATGTAGAATATTTATACTTTCCGGTTGTCAATGTAGAATAAATCGTTACCTTAACGTTTAATTTACGCTGAAATGTATCAAGATCCTCAGAATTTCGAACTGAATTGGGTCGCAAATTCCACTGACGAATGGTTGCTGGTATAAAAGAATTGCTGTAAATACTAGTTCTTGTGTATATCTGGCTTATGTCATTTTTTTTTTATCTTACATTGTATGTGTTTCTAGAAGACACGTTTCCTGGAATTAAGTTATGAAGGTAATCGGGTGTTAGCCCATGTATTATCTTATATAGCAATGTTTAGCCTGGTTTATCTCGACGTTTAGCCAAAGACTCCCATCCCGTCTCACTGTATAATAATCTATGACAAGTGTGACAGGTTGCCCCGGTTATTACTCGGGCTGCAGGCATTTGAACACTTTCAATCGATGAAGCATCCGCCTGAGTCCATCCACCCCAAACTACATCCCCATGCATACTCCTAATGGTCTAATATATGTGAAATATATAATTTCCAAGGAACGCCTATTGAGTCTATATTGAAGTAGTTTTAGTATTCTAATTAGCTTCCTGGCTTTGCATACAAGGGAATTTATGTGGTTTGACAATAACAAGTCAGAACTGAAGATTACACCAAGATGTTTATGTTCTGAAATATTTTCTAACGAGTTACCGAGGAAAAAATTGGGTGGGTTTTGAACTTGACTCTTCTTTTTTGTAAATAGCATGGATTTGGTTTTGGTACTATTGAAAGTGACTAACCAGTGACGAGACCCGGTCTCTATTCAGGTCACTGTTGATAGCATTGGCAGAGCTGATGGGGTCGTCGATGGTAATAAACAAAGTTACATCAGGACCAAGAATCGATCGCATGTAATGAATCTAAAGCAAAAGTTGTAGCAATTTCAATTATGCTAATTAGCAGCATTGAAAATTTTAAAACTTGAATATCTTCCAAAATATTACAGAAAGAGATGTCATTTTAACGTCTACTTGGGGGGTATTGATCATTGATCATATATATATATATATATATATATATATGTGTGTGTGTGTGTGTGTATGTTAGGGGGTGTTGCTGTCAGGGGTAAACCCCCGAATAGAATTGCTGTCTTCATGTGTTTGGTGTTCAGGGAACATTTGGGAACAATTTGAGACCATTTTGAGCCCTGCCGTACTTCACATGAATAAATGTCATTTTCACCCTCGGGGTGGGGGAAGGTTGCTGTCAGGAGCAAAGCCCCTCATAAAATTGCTGTCTTCATATGTTTGGTATTCAGGGGACATTTGGGAACAATTTGACACCATTTTGACCCTTGCCGTTCTTCACATGAAAAAATGCCGTTTTCAACCCCGGGATGGGAGAGGGTTGCTGTCGGGGGTAGAGCCCCACATGAAATTGTTGTCATTATGCATTAGTTGTTCAGAGGACTCGTGGGGACAATTTGAGACCATTTTTAGTCTTGCCGCTATTCGCATGAATGAATGTCTCTTTGCCCGTGGGGTGGGGCTTTGCTGCCTGGGTCAAGGCCCCATGTAAAATAACTGCCGTTGTTCATTTATGGTCCGGGGGAACCCTATAGTTGATTTGAGGCTATTTCTAGCCTTGCCGGTGTTAACATGAATAAATACCATTTTTCACCCCCATATTATGTGGCATTTAAGGGTTAAAGCCCCAACTGCCCCAACTGCATCCCGGCAGCAATTACAATATTTAATATTTGAGGGTCAAACTACATGTTCATGATGTCAAACATTTTGCCGTCTTTCGCATGAATAAATGGTCTTGGCTCCTGGTCTAAATAATTAACTCCGTTCACTTCAATCAGCCAGACTTCCTCTTTACTGTGATAAGTGGTAAGGCTCCTAGGGGAGGGAAAAATATCTTGAAATTAAGAGTTCAACTGGATATCAAATGTTGTGTTTTGCTGTCAAAATTTTTCAGAACTCATGCTGCTCATGCAATTCTGTATCAAGATAATGCAAAACAGTTTGTATTGTACAACTATGAGTACAAGTTGTTTAGAGACACTTTATTCTTTTCAGAAGACTCGTAAGGTCCAGTTTTTGTTTCAAACAAGTAAATTATGGGAATCGGTCTGCTAGATTTGTATGTTTAGCGCCTAATCAAAGATTTTTTATTTTGTTTCAATGAGTAGTTCTGCTCAATACATTGTCAATTACACAGAAACGTCTTTCAGATATTCTTCTTGGTAAAGTAATGGGGGAGGGGGGTAAAAGTTATTTATTTAGCTTGAGATACACATGTTTTCTAGAATAGTAGAAACCGAATACAATACAGTATACCGTGTACACCACTTACACATGTGTCGATAGTAACAATAAAAAGTATAGTCATATATAGTTGTTGAAATTATCCACAAGAGCATCTAATTCCAACCGTATAGTTCTCATTTTTTTTCACAAGAAGTATAATTTCGTAATCTTTACAATTCACCAATATGTTAAAATTTCTTTCCAAATTTATGTTTTCTACATTTACAACATTAAATAGATATTTCCACCATTCAAATGTTGTCAGATCTTTGTTTTCAAAACACTAAATAGAAAAATGTCAAATGTTCATTCGCCTATAATGGTGCAGTTATTTAGAACAATATCTATGATAGTATCCATCGTGCTGATGGCTCTCAGTCCTTTAAATTGAAGTATAAATGTTTTTATTGATAGTTTTAGTTGTGACACACCGGTAGAGTCATCTTAAATGTATGACCAGCAGCTTGTGATGTTTACATTCATGTATGGATCATGGATTCAAAAGTGAACTTTTCACAAGTGTTTTATAGCGAGGAATTTTGCGTTTTACTGTATACAACATTTATTGAAAATAATCTTTATTCACCAGTTTTACAATAATCAGTTCTCCATGTGTCCATACATCCCCAAGGAAACATAAAAGCACAATGGTACAAAATATTACTGATTCTCCATGCTGTTTGCTATATATAGTCAATTTTTATTCAAAAAATGCATTTTATTATTGTTCTACATTATTAACTTCAATTCTTGAATCTTTCTTTTAGCACATTTAAGAATGTCGTGAAAATTAAATTCAATTTGTAATGTTTTCTATCTAACTGACTGTAGATGATATACTTTCCCAATAAGATGCAGAAATTTAAAGTTGGTTGCAAAGGTAAACCCAAGTGCCCAAAAAGCACATCTTCTTCACCATATATGAAACCACGAATCCTGAAAGGAATGCTTGGCTTGTTAAGAACTTTGACAATCATGAAATCTGTGTTCAATGGTGTCAATGTCTTCAAAAAATCTAACAGACAAATAAAAAGTAACTATAGGCCAATATCCTTACTCTGTAATGTTTCGAAAGTCTTTGAACGCATAATGTTTAATGCCCTCTATGAATATTTAACTGCAAACGATCTCCTCACACACAAAAATTCAGGTTTCAAGGCAGGCGACTCAACAATCAATCAACTTGTCTACCTACTTCATATTATATATAACGGTCTAGAGTTATCAAAAGAGGCCAGAATGGTATTTCGTGACGTCTCTAAGGCTTTCGACAAGGTATGGCACCCTGGACTCCTCTTCAAACTCAAGCAGCTTGGCATATCAGATCATCTTGTTACCTGGGTTGAAAGTTATCTATCTAATCGCCTCCAAAGAGTTACTATTGATGGTCAATCTTCTGCCTGGCTTCCTATCCAGGCTGGAGTGCCTCAGGGATCTATCCTTGGGCCCCTCCTATTCTTGGTTTATGTAAATGACCTAGTGGACAATCTCACGTGCGAAGTGAGATTGTTCGCTGATGATACCAGCATACACGAAATTGTCAATAACCCTGTTCAATCCTCACGCCATCTGAACACCAATCTGTCTCTAATACATTACTGGGGCAGGCTGAGCGAGTGTTATTCAATGCCACCAAATCACTATCTGTTATATTTTCTGTGAAACGAGTGAAACCTCATCATCCGCCTGTTTTCTTGCGTGGGTCTCCGATTCCTGAGGCAGACATTCAAAAACACCTCGGAATCACTTTGAGTGGTGACTTATCTTGGCAAACCCATATCACACGGATTACCAATAAAGCTGGTCAAAGAATTTCCTTACTGCGTAGGTTCAAGTATAAACTGTCACGCAAATCCCTGGTCAAACTATATTGTTCTATGATCCGTCCAATCCTTGAGTACGGCTGTGTTTTATTCGACAACTGTGGTAAAGTCCTGTCTGATCGATTGGAATCGATTCAGTATAATGCCGCTAAAATTTGTACAGGTGCCTTGAAACATACATCACATGTTAATTTACTTCGTGAACTTGGAGAGTCTCTCAATTATTTTTTTTTGTCTTAAGTGCAGAAAAGCTTTTCAGCATGTTCCATTTGCGTAACAATTCAATACGAAATTGTGGTACATTTTCGTCCTAATAATCATTTGCCCTTGTTTTAATAAATCTGTACGATTAGTCTAATTGAAAAAGCTACTGCTTATTTTTTTGTGCCAGACTGTACGCAGTCTGGCATTGTTTTAGTTTGAGGGATTACGACATCTGTACTCAATGATACCACTTACAGTTTCATATTTCGTTGTCAAAGATACAGTTCCAAAAATTCCACTTCAGTTCCTTCGCAAATTTTGGTACTCGGTCGCACATATTTTCCATATGTTGTCAATAAAAAATACATCGTTTTAACACATTTCCTTCTTAGATTTAAGGTAATTTAAGCCAATCACTACACGAAAAGCGGTGCACGGCATCCATGTTTGTTCTACCGTGCCCAAAACATACACATGCGAACCAGCACACATGTCCCACACTTCATTAAAGTGTGTGTGTCAGCACACACTTTTCTGTTTTTCTAGGAATTCTTTATTTCTTTCTTTCTTCTTTCTTTCTTTCTTTCTTTCTTTCTTTCTTTCTTTACAGGCAAATTTGTCCGACATTTCATTTGAAAAGTATAACACGTAGAAACTCCAAACTTGGCACAATTATACTTCTATTGATAAAGTCTGGCCTTTTTATAATGAGAGGTCATGCTTTTCAAAATTATGCAAATGAGGGCTAATTAAAGTTTTAAATCTTCAATATGTTATATAGCTGTGGAGCTGGCCCTGCTATGTGTCTGCCACCCCACCAAACACACATGACCAGTGACAGTGAATGATTGGTATCAAATGGCCAGCCTATTCCAAACACGAAAGTCCTGGCAAGTGTAACCACATCAAAATAAACCTTACCCTTTCCTCCTGAAGTTTATGTGTATTTTATTACCCCCAATAGATTTCACTCATAATCCACAGCCTTTATCAACATCGTAAGACCTGTGGGACATTTTTACAGGGGTGTCACAACTCAATTAAACTGCAAACAAGCCATAATCCTGGTATATATTTTACAAGATGTGACATCAAAATGACCCTTTGAAAATGCCGCATCCCTTGACTCATTCAGGACATAAGTCTTCATTTACTGTCAGTAAAATTTGTATCAAAGGGATATACTGAGTATTCTTATCTTTTAAATGAGGGGGTTCTGATTCAAAATTTCTGACAATCATAATAGAATATAATATCTGCTCATGATTTGTGATATTCTGACCTTTTTATTTGTTTCACACATTGTATTAGCAATGCAAATTTGAAAGAATAAGCAAAGAGCATATCCTTTGGGTTCATCACTGAATGAGTTAATTTTGTCATATAAACATTGGCTGCATTGATTGAATGGCTATGTTTGTTTGGTAATTTAATCGTAAGTTAATGTTTTCTTTCTGGACACCAGTCAGTTCAGTGGCTCTTAAAGAAAACATTTTAGGCTACATTATTAATATACAATTACACAGTCCAGGAAATGCTCAAGATCCCTGCTCATGCATTCTATCAGTAAAGTGTGTGTGTGTCAACACACACTTTTCTTTCTTTCTTTCTTTCTTTCTTTCTTTCTTTCTTTCTTTCTTTCTTTCTTTCTGACTGAATTTGAAATTTTCAATCTTGAATATCTTCAACAGTATAATAGAGATGTCATTCCAACTTCTACTAGGGGGTTGTTGACCATTGGCACCTAATCACCTAATGAATTAAAAATTAAAGTTGTAGCAATTTAAATTGCTAAATAGAACCATTAGAAATTTTAAATCTTGAATAACTTCAAATCTATAATAGATAGAGATACGATTCCAACTTCTACTCCTGTTTTATGGAATAGTTGTACTTTGCCATACAAATATGCTTTGAAGACACACACACTGATTTGCTTTGCAGCAAATCATCTTTCCTAGTTATCACATTGATCCTGTGAATGGCATTTTAAGGACACGCGCCAAAAATAAATCCCACTTTAATAAATGTTAGTGCAAAATATATGTGCGTTAGGATATCAAATCATATATGTGTGTAATCGTCATACTTCAAAGAATTTATGTCCCGTATCTGGGTGTCTGTGATGTTAATTTTTGAATAAACAATTGAAAGTTGACCGCAAAGCATTCATCCCATAAATGTCGATATAAATCACTAATTATTTGCGATAAATTCATAATTACACTTGCATCTTCATCCTGACATATTGGCAACATAAAACGACCCTGTGTTTATTTATGATTGGTTTAGTTTTTCTGTTATCCATCCTCAAAGTCTGAAGTCTTAATTTTCCCTTTGATTTCCAGGATGTTCATTTTTCTCATTTCATAAAAAAAAGAAAGAAGCAAAATTTTCAAAATCGCTGAATGGTTTGTGCAGTTCAGACTTTACAAAATCAAAAGCCGTTTACCGGATTAAATTTCGCCCAGCAGTTTTCTTGGAATAAACATTCTTAGGCGGGGTTCTCGTCCTATTATTCTTTCTGAGAAAACAAGCTTCCAAGGCGTTCATGTTGATCATTTGCCTCTGAAACAATACCGTTTGCTGAAGTTGAGCCGATGTTTGTACAACACGTAGTAAACATCATCCTTTAACATTTGGTGAGGTTGTCAATCAATTCTTGGCCAATTACATGAATAAAAAAGCCTTTGAAGTACGGAAAACATTATTCAGCGATCTGTCAAACGGCAACAGCGACAATCTGGCTTCAAAGCGTGACGTCATTGAGGCGGCCCTTCGGCCCCCCAATCTCAAGCCTGGCAACGAAAGTTGTGTTGCCTTGCTTGGGGGGGGGGGAGGGGGGGGCAGAGAGCGGGGGCTGCGGCCGCTCGTGGTCAGTGAACGGATGGCGAGTTTGGTCTTCCGCCCCTTATCTCCTCATTCCGTTTTTACTATTTTAGGGATAGTGTTTTATTGTATTTACTCCTATCTGTATATTTTATGTAGTTAGCTTGTTAGACTTGTCTGTACACTTTACTTGCTTATATTGTCATCATTTTGCAATTATTTTCACAATGAGTTTCATTTTTCTTTCCAACCTGAGTTGTGTATCACTATTTTGTGTGTTTTCTCTTCTGTTCACGTTTATTTACTTTAATTTAAACATATTTATTTCACTTGGATCGCCCTATAGTACATCGAAATGATACTAATAAGTTGGCTTCTCCAGAACATGGAGATACACACACAATATGTACAAAACACACAGCACAAACAATGCTACCAATTCTGTGTAGATAAACGACTGTAGGGATACAAAATACATTGTTATGGAGTCACATACCCAAAATGATGAATTACATACATATTATATTGCATGCATATAGAATAAACAATCATATATCAATTGAGCAGAACAGTCACACGATTTCCCATTTTTTAAATTGGTATAGAAACCTTGTGGTGTCCACGATGTATTTTTGGAAAGCTTCACAGATATGAAAGTTTAAAGGATCCGACAGTTCCTTGCTGCCAAAGAGGAGAATTTCGATTAATCTGTTACTTGCAAAGTGCATAATCAAATTTGGGTGAACACCTGGAGCTAAGATTGGAAAAATAGAGTCAAAGAGATTGTTTTTAGGTACGGAATACACAAGGCAGAAAAATAAAAAGTGTTCAAGATCTTCAGTAGGGTAAGTACAAGAGCAGACAGGGTTTGAGATGATATGGACTTTAAAAAAGATGGAAGTTAAGCCTGGAGTCACCCAGTCGTAGTTGGGTATGACAGATGTTGGCAAATCTGTTACCATTGGAGTAGTAATGAAGAACGTTATCCACGGCAAGCAAGGAGGCTTTCAGTTTAGATTTAAATATTTGAAGGGAGATAAAAAGGTTATTCCATTGCTTGATGACGCCAGGAAGGAGAGAATTTTCAAGGCGATTAGTTCGGCAATTAATAGAGCGTACAGTGGAACTGGGTTGTCGAAGGTTACGACCATGGAAAGAAGGAGAGACAAGATTAGAAAGATATGGAGGAGTTAATTTATGGTACATTTTGTAAAAGAGGATCAGTTGAAAGTACTTGCGACTGGTGGCGAGGGTTGACCAACCAAGTTCATGTAGAAGATTAACATGTGAGATATGTCTAAGAGCACCAGTGCAAATTTTTGCAGCCTCGAACTGGATTGATTCGAGTAAGTCGGACAAGCCTTGCCCACAATTGTCGAACAAGACACAACCATATTCGAGAATTGGTCGAATCATAGATAGATACAATTTGGAGAGAGCCTTACGGGAAAGTTTATATTTAAACCTACGAAGGAGTGCGATCCGCTGACCAGCTTTATTAGTTATCCGGGTAATATGTGCACGCCAGGATAAGTTATGACTCAGAGTTAACCCTAGGTGTGTATGTGTATCTTCCTCAGGTATCTCTGAGTCTCCTAGACACACGGGTAGGTGGCTAGGTTTATTAAGTTTGGCGGTAAAGATGAGGGAAATAGACTTAAGAGCATTAAAGATCACTGGCCAAGACTTTCCCCACTTCTGTATGATAAAGAGATTATTGTTCAGGTGATTGGAAGATTCAATGGGATTTTTAACGATTTCAAGAAGACTAGTGTCGTCGGCGAAGAGTCTGACTTCACAAGTAAGATTATCGACTACATCAATAACGTAAATTAGGAATAGTAGTGGGCCCAATATAGATCCTTGAGGTACTCCAGCTTCAAGAGGTAACCATGCAGACGATTGCCCGTGAATAATGACTCGTTGGAAGCGGTTTGATAGGTAGCTATCGATCCGTGTTACGATATTATCAGAGATACCTAGTTGTCGTAGTTTGAAAAGGAGGCCAGGATGCCAAACCTTGTCGAAGGCTTTAGATACATCTAGGAAGACCATCCTGGCTTCCTTGGAATGTTTGAGGCTGTTATATATATTGTGGAGGATGTACACAAGTTGGTTAATGGTATTTTCTCCAGCCTTGAAATTAAAAACAAGTCGTTCAAACACTTTGGATACATTACATAACAAGGAGATTGGACGATAGTTACTTTTGATCTGTCTGTTTGATTTCTTAAATACCGGACATGTGTTGGATCTCTTCCAAGAATCAGGAAAATAAGAGTTTATGCTTATTTCGATATGTTAATTAGTACTTTTATTTCCTTGTCCCTAGGTTTTGATAAAATATTATTATGTACGTGGGTATTGTTGATTAAAGCGCCATTTTTCCCCCAGTGGTGTGCAGGACCACTGGGGTAATCTATCACGGCACGGCCTTGGAAGGGACATCGTCTGACCATTCCCGCTCCTCCTGAACATTTTTAGTCCCCCTTCATTAGAACGCAAAATAAGCAAGACAACTATAAAGTAAACCACTAGAGCTATGATATGTTAGCATGTTTGCATCTCTTCCCTGCCCACAAACATACTTTCGGCATGCCACCTGATTTCGAGGTGCCGCCGTGATACCACTCTCCTTTTGCCATGGGCTGTTGCTATCTGTAGTCACGCGACAGACTGTTAAGCATGATTGACGGGTGGCATTGTTCCGTTTGGCGGCGGAAAACCAAAAGAATGACACATGGACGTTCGGAGGTCCACAAGCCTGTGTTTGTTTGGCGTTTTTCTCATATATTTACTTTGGTTAAAAGCTTGAAATTTTGACAATATATAGAAAGGACATTCATCTTGTTAAAACCGTTAAAATCTCAAAATCGGCCATGCAAAGGTTTTTGGTGGCTTTCCTGTCCTTAAGTGACTCTTTTATACCAGTCAAGTCGGCTTACTTTTTAAAAGGACATTGGTTTCCATTTTA
The DNA here is from genome assembly GCA_964020975.1 of Hermodice carunculata. NCBI lineage: Eukaryota > Metazoa > Annelida > Polychaeta > Eunicida > Amphinomidae > Hermodice > Hermodice carunculata. Next base: position 99,975,993 of record OZ026617.1, read on the forward strand.
ACCTGTTCTGTGCCAGCAGTCGCTTGACCCATGCCAAAAGTAATGAACTGCATTGAACCTCAAAGCTTAGGATTTTCAGTCCGCCACTTTCGATGCTTTGATAAATCACTTAATTTTTTTCCGTTTGGGAGATTTTTTTATCCCATGTAAATTCATTTATCAACTCTTGAGTTTTTTCCTCACCATTTCCGGAACTGCATGCAACTTACATGTGTTTTAATTAATACTGATTTTACAACCAGTCTATATTTTTGCGTGTATTTTAATACTTATGATTCTTGTGTTTTACTGTACTTTGAGACGTTTATTTTAGAGTGCAGGTCCAGCGTTTCACTGCCTATTTTCTAAGTGCGTTTAGTATATTGCTTTTGAGTTCCCCAATATATATTTATATATCAGTGGTTATATGCATATGACAGGTATACAATATTTACTGGGCACGAATGAAAAACAGCTCAGCTGATTTGAATTCCCAGAATACTTATATTTAGTTATCATCATCATCATCATCATCATCATCATCATCATCATCATCATCATCATCATCATCAGACATTGACTTTCATTCTTTGTTACCACATCGATTTTTATGATTGAGTGAGAAACTTTTTAAAGGAAATAGGCGAAAACCGGACGACAATGAAGTAGCCACTGACACCTTAAATTCCATGTAAGATCTGTTCCTCGCTTTGTATCTAGCAAATGTTACATATATGCGGTGGTTTGCAATGGAAACGATCAACCTATCCAACTTCCACCCTGTCAGGTTAATAGAAGGAAAAACAAACGACTCGTTTCCATGATACAAAATACCGGGATCCAGACTTGAGTGTATATATAGGTTCACACACACACAGGAAAGCAGTTTCTGTTGATATGACTTGTTACCACTTACATAAAAACCTGACAGTACTTTAGGACCTGTATCCACTACCGGGGCAACCTTCTCCATTGAGCTTCGTCTTTGACGCAGTGGGGCGCTTGGCACTCAGCCTATTGCTGACCCTTATTTCATTGCCTCAGGGCCACTTCAATGTCTGATACAAAATCCTAATTCTGGGATTCCGTAAATTAGGAATAGTAGTGGGCCCAATATAGATCCTTGAGGTACTCCAGCTTCAAGAGGTAACCATGCAGACGATTGCCCGTGAATAATGACTCGTTGGAAGCGGTTTGATAGGTAGCTATCGATCCGTGTTACGATATTATCAGAGATACCTAGTTGTCGTAGTTTGAAAAGGAGGCCAGGATGCCAAACCTTGTCGAAGGCTTTAGATACATCTAGGAAGACCATCCCCAACTGGTCACTGTGTGTCACTATATTTACATTTTCAGGTGATGTTCACTCTAGAAAAGTCCCATTATATATTGTACATTACATTCATTCGACAAATTAACCTTCCCGTAACACTGATCACATATATATTTTGGATGCTAACCTCTTCAAAATATCCAATCGACTTGGCTGCCATTGTGAAAATAGTGAGTTCCGCACCCAATTTCAATGGTTGGTAGATGAGCATTGGGACGATCTTGCCGAGTGGGGGTGGGAAGAGGGTTATAATATATGAAACCAAAAGTATATATTTTGCAATTATTTCAGAGCATCAATAATGATACATATACTGTGGCTCCAATTCACTTTGATATCATAATCAAGTTTACTATTGTAAGACTGTCCCGCAATCAATGCATTTATTGCGCAATGTTCAAAATGACGGTCGAGTGTGCCGCGTTGCATTTGGATTTGTAACTAGCGATGATAACTGCTTCAAACACAACCGAGCGGGCAGATTAAAGTTAAAACTGTAAGTCATGGTTTAAAAGTACTTTAACGACCGTTTGCCATGGTAACCCAGAGAACGGACACCTGGAACCGTGCTGAAAACACGTGGCCACGATTCACTGTGATATTGCTTTCCCACAATGCATTGCCCCATGTTTAAAATGGCGCTCAACGTGTGTATGCATGCCTTTGTGTTGCATTTGGATTTATAAATAACGATGATAATTGCTTCAAACACAACCGGGTGTGCAGATTAAAGTGAAGATTGTAAGTCATTGTTTAAAAATACGCTGACGACCATTTGCTATGGTAACTTGGAGATAGGACATCTGAAACCTAGCGATACTAGATACCGATACCACACCCATCGTGGCTATATACAGCAGCTATGCTTTTTCCGCAGCCCAAGTTGACCGTCTAGACAAGTTGACATAAAATGATCTGTTTGAGTTGACTTTACTACAAAATAACGGCACACGTTGGCCAGCTTTTCTGTTAGCTTTGTATTACAACTTGGTTACGGCTGATTCGAACGACCGTTTTTTTTGTGTGTGTTTTTTTTTTTTTTTTTTTGTTTTTTGAATTTTAACGGGTGGTTGTGGGGGTGATTTTGCTGCTCGGTCGCGTGTTTCAGCTGGCTGGTCTCATTGTAGCAAAATTTTGCATCACAGTTTTTGAAAAATTGCTACAGAATTTATCCAAAATAAGTGTTTCTCATGTGAAGAAGTTTATTGAGAAAATGATCCAGGGAATGTAAATTTGCTGCTGCAATTGGACAGCACCGTGGTCTATCAGGTCAGGTCATTTAACATGGCAAAAGCGCCCGTGCCAAGGAAATCTGGTCGTTTTAACCAGGTGGGTACCGTGGTCGGTAATTGCAGATACTGCTGTACCATGATCATGCCCATTCCCATGCAGAACCTGCCAAGGTATATCAAAGAGAGTGAGTGTAAGAACATTTTCAAAAATAAGGTGAAAGCATTCTTGATGCATGAGATGGAAGTACTGGGGAGGGACTGCTATATATATTTATATTTTCAGCATCTTCGTGTTATCAAGGACCTGCAATTTATATATATAGCAGGTCCCTGAAGTTATAAAATTATGCCTTTGGTGCTTATATTTATTTATATATCAATTTGTCGAAAATTTAGATCAATCTTTCAATTCATAAATAATTAAAGCATATCAGCTACAAACCTGTGCAAAGCAACTTAATATTTTTCTGATTTCACACTTGCATTTCTGCTATTTTCATGTTGTGGTCTACCATGGAAATAAGCCAAGGCAAGATTTCCTAGGCATTTGGTACTCCCATTTTATGCATCATAGTTTGGTGTGCTTTGAGCAATTATAATATATTGCACCATCCTGGCATAGATGTGCATAAAATATCATCAATCAACATTCAGTGATAAAAGTTAAGTACATAAAGGCCTAGTGATTATCTTAATGTATTTTTTCCTTCTTTCTTTCGTAGAGAAAAATACACAACTTACTTTTGGCGGGATAATTTATCTGTTAATTTTCCCGAATTAATAAACATGATATGTGTGCAAAAATTCTCTAAAGCCTTACATGTATGAATACAAAATTTGTCTTATTTTAATTAATAACATGGTGCATTTTTTAAAATTTAGTGTTTACTAATTTTTGTTATCAGATTTTTGTATAATCTGAGGGAAAATAGCCAAATCAGTACAATTATGACTAAAATGTTGTGATTTCGTCAACCATGTGAAGGCAAGATACTGGAATCTCTCCAGAATTCACCATTTTGCATGCTCAAATTCACAATTTGTCGTATGGGGGAATGCCCCCAGACCCCTCCCCGTAGCATGCCTTCGGCCTTTGGGCCGTGTAGGTCACATTTGGGCGACTGAAAAAAAAAACAAAAAAACAAAAACAAAAACAAAAACAAAACCAAAAACAAAAAAAACCTGGGACTTGGGTCTCTGACTGAGTTTGTAACACTGGCCTGGGTCGATCAATATTTATTAGGGAAGGGCGGCTTAAAAATACTTTTTTTCATTAAATTTAGGGTCGGGCCTTTAAGTAGGGTCTGTCAGGCTACCACACATATATTTTGTGAGGCCTTGGGTAACTTGGACATTTGTTGAAACATGATGAAAATGGATGTTCTTTCTCCTTTTTACAGTTTAATTTGTAACCTGGCACAGCCGGAGGCACTAGTTTCCATGATATAAAATAGCGGGGGGATCAGGACTTGAGTATTTGGTCGCCAGACGCACGTGACAGCCGGACGCTTCCGGACTGCGGCACTTCAAGACACGCTCGAGGAAGGCCATACATAATGAGCAGTATGCATATTAATTTCCCGCCACAAAGCACGGGTTTGACGCCTGGCGATCACGGGGACGTGCGGGTTCCATCACTGTCACAGGCGGGACATATACTCATTTCTCTCAAAATTAGCATTTTTTTTGAGAAATTTAAGTTTATAAATGCCAAACTGGTATTCTTCTAATACTTCCCGGGCCATATGTAAGAAAACTGTCCATATGCCTTTAATAAGTATTCTGTATTTCCAAAATATTCGTAATATCCCGCTTGTCTCCACAAGATACCGATCCGTATCTCGCCATATCTCACCAAGTGAAACTAGGCAATCACGTATGCAGTTTAGGGCGGGAACTTAATATGCATATCAACTTATAACTGGTGGTGTAATTTTTATAAATTCATCAGTTAAGGGAACTTATTTGGGTTCCACGAGATTAACCACATTAGTAAATAAATCCGTAAACAGGGACTGGGATAAGCCTCATAACCACCTACGTCGGCGCCCGCGTGATCCAGTATCTCTGCGGCAACTGATGGGAGGACGTGCTTAGTCCCAACTTTCAGTATCCCTACGGCAACTGATGGTAGGACGTCCCGAGGTTTCAGAGGCTTTCGGCGGTTTTAATTCTCCCTTGTTGCAGTACCCCCAATTATATACATCGCTACGGCTGTCATAATTTCATGTTGCGTAATTGCACATTTTTATTTGCATTGATTCGCGATTGAGGATTTTATTTCTTTGATTGGTGAATCGACCAAATAATTTTTGTGCAAATCGTTGTTCCGATGAAACAATCTCGTGTAGAATAAAAAAAAAAACAATCATGCTGCATGAAACATGATCAGACCCCCTAACACAACTTGAACGTGACTAATCCATTAAGAATATCGGATGACCACGTATTAGAGTCAGAGTCAGAGTCAAAGTCAGAAAAGCGTTTATTTGACAAATAAAGATACAAATTATAGATACAGTATATAACAAATCTGTCACCCAGCGATAATATAATTTAAACACAGAAAATATGCACATCTGGATGATCCCAATTAAAAAAAAAAAACAAAAGTCCGTTATCATTGGGGCCACCAAAAGAAAGGAAGATACTTTAAGGCAAGCAGATTGTTAATAATATAATTTCAAAATATTGAGATGCTACAACATATTACATCAAGATGCTTGTTAAGATTATAACAAAAGCATGAAAAAATGATAATCAAGATGATTCCAGAATCAGTTGTTACATATAAAACAGCTTGGCGGAGTACATAGATCTTGATACCGGTTAATGAAATATTCTTCAATGTGATATGATAAACCAGAGTAACTGTGTGTTTCAAATTGCCCTGTAATACAGACTGGAAGGGCTTTAATTAGAGAGGGGACATAATATCTGATACGTTTTTCACAGGTAATGTTGGTGGGCTTGGCAAGCAGAACATTATCTCTGCCTCTTGTTAAATATGCATGAGTCTGCACGGGAAGTGTATAAAAATTGTAAAAATATTGCGGTAATTCACTTTTCACATATCTCTAATAAAACTTTAATGATCTCAGTTGAAAAACTTCACTTATTTTAAAGATATTTAGAGTGGATCTGTGTGTGCATTAAACTTTTCAGAAGGAACAAGACGCACAGCTGTTTTTTCCGTAAAAGGAAAATCCATTGACACGAGAAGCCCCAGGCAGGAATACAATAACTGACATAGGAATGAAAGAGAGAGTTGTGAATTAGTAGCAGAGCACTAACTGCAGTGTATTTAGCAAGTCTTTTAAACATACCAATAACTCAAGATAATTTATAAGATACTTTGTTAACATGAGCGTGCCAATTTAAATTTTCCTGAATCGTTAATCCTAAAAAAAAAAAATCTTTCACCTAAGAAATATGAATATCGTTCATTTTTAAATTAAAATTGAAATTTATGTCTTTGATAAAAGTAAAATAGCATGTACTTTGTTTTCTGTATGTTTAATGACAGTTAATTAGCAGCAAGCTAGTGAACAACCTTATTCAATTCAATTTTTTTTTCATATTATTTGATACATCAGGTTCATTCTGCTCAGTGTCAATATAAGGCGAGAAACAACCTAGTGTACTAATTAGGGTCTTATCATCAGCATACTGAATTTATTTGAACTGTGAGGATGCATTGTGCATGTCATTTGTATAAATAATAAAAAGGAGAAGTCTAGTATGGATCCTTGTGGAACACCAGTTTCAATGGGCAATGGTTTAGATGAGACATAATCATATGAGACAAATTGTGATCTATTCTCTAGATAATTTTCAAACCAAAGTAATGCAGTGCCAGTAATCCCATAGTAATGTAAGTGACTGGTTTATAATCAGAGTGAGGGGCTCAGCAAGAAGTGGAATCAATTTTTAATTAGTCTCATGGACAGATCGACATGTCCAGTGCTAGATTTTGGTTTGAAGTCATTTTTAATTTTCACAATATGATCAGAATTTGCTTAAAGTTAAAAACGTGTTCAATGTTATCATTTAGATAGGAGGAGAATAATGGTTTATTTGATGTATCAATTTTTGCTGACAGTTTGGGTCCGACACTTGTATGGATAAATGTGATCGGCAATTGTTTCCTTGTTTATTATTTTAGTGTTATCAGTTATGAAAAAGCAATGAAATACTTTCTGGTTTTTACTCATTTTCAGAACATTCCTAATGGTATCCAAGGGGTTTTTTTTAGTGTTACGTTTGATTTTTTGAAATTCTGACTGGTAATATTGTGCCTTTAATTGACGAACATTTTTACGTAATATAGTATTGTATGTTTTAAGATTTTGCTTTATGATACAGAACTCCGGATTGTTTTGCGCATTACTATTCATTTGTCTGTATAATTTATCACGGTATTTAATGGATTTTAAAATGCCGGATGTTATCCAAGGAGTAAATTTATGTTTATGCTTGTGATGTTTTTTAGTCTTTTTGGCAGGTATGTTTCTTTAGCGCTAAGTATGGTATCTTCTAAAATTTCATAAATTTTATTTGGATCTGAGCTCAGTTCTTGGTCTAAATTTTGCAAAATATTTTGTTCATTTAGATATGTATAAAAAGTTTGCAAAGAAATTTCATCATTTTTTCCACCTGCACATGTTTTGTGGGGGTCCATTCAGCTCAATGCGAGTGTTAACATAAGTGAAAGAGGGTAGGTAATCCTACATATCTGCTGAAAATATTCCCGATGCGCTGGATTTCCTGCAGTGTGATAAATTACAGAATGTATGATCGATTAATGTAGCTGATCTCTCAGTAATCCTGGTTGGCAAATTTACTATAGGGTTGAAACCATTAAAAATCATGAAATTTAAATATTCAGCATACTTTTGTGTAGTGTTCAATTTCAACAAATCAATATTAAAATCTCCAGCAATAATCTTGTCTGATGTTTTATCAGACCACATTTCAACTATTGGTGTGAAGTCATTCACAAATAAATCAATTTCATTATTAGCATCTCGAGGTCGTCGGTAAAACAGTTTATAGACTGTCATACTTCACATTTTGACCCAGCTTATCACACTCCCTGATATAAAAAAACGTTTTGCTGGTTTGTTCTCAATTGTTTATCCTGGATGAATGTTAAAAAATTTAGCTACAGAAATATGGTCAGTTTTTCTTCGATTTTGTGCACATTTATTTATATCTGTTGACTGGAAAAACATGTTCAAAACTATAAAAAAAGATGATATGCTGCCTAGCAAATCAGTGTGTGTGTCTTTAAAAGCATATTGGTATGGCAATGTACAACTGTTCCATAAGACAGGAGTAGAAGTTGGAATGGCATCTCTATCTATTATGGCTTTGAAGCTATTCAAGATTTAAAATTTCTAATGGTGCTACTTAGCATAGTTTAAATTGCTACAACTTTTGTTTTTAATTCATTAGGTGTGCAATGATCAACAACCCCCTAGTAGAAGTTCGAATGACATCTCTATTTATTATAGTGTTAAAGATATTCAAGATTGAAAATTTCGAACACTGCTAATTAACACAATCTAAATAGCCACAACTTTTGTTTTAAATTCATTACATGCACAATGGTCAACAACCGCCTAATAGAAGTTGAAATAACATCTCTATCTATAATAGTTTTGAAGATATTCAATATTTAAATTTTTAAATGCTGCTAATTAGCATAATTTAAATAGCTACAATTTTTGTTTTACATTCACTGGATGCACAATGGTCAAAAACCGCCTAAGAAGTTAGAATGACATCGCTATCTATCATACTTTTGAAGATATTCAAGATATAAAATTTATAATACCCCTAATTTGCATAATTTTAAACATCTTCATTCCTCTGCATAAAAAAGGTCAAACTCTCTGTATGGAAGTACATTCATGCCAAGTTTAGAGTTTCTATGTATAATAGTGTAATAGTAAAGAAATCTTGCACCAGAAATGTAAAACAAACTCCATGATGACAGCTACTCCTCAAACAAATAAGCTCTATTTCACTGCCAACCCTGAGTCAATGTCTCAATGTAATGTGTCAGGCTTGTGACATTTGAGAAAATACTGTCAATTTTGAGTAATTTTTTAAAAATGAGTAAATGTGCATTTAGGCATGTCAGAAAAGAATGGAAGTCATTAGCATTTATGCCAAAAACATGTTATCAAAACAATTTTTTTTCTCAGCAGGATCTTAACAACAATGAGGCAAACACGTAACTGTATTGGGCCGCTGCTTGCCACCGATAGCCCCCCCCCCCGCCCGGGGGGGGGGGGGGAAACCTGACAGAAAACATGTACGCCTAAAATGTCTGAAAGTGAACATTAAAACAGAAAGATGCCAAAAGATAAAGTTAAGTAGCAAAACAGACAAGTCTAAAAACTGTAAATTATTGTAGCCAAACTTTATAATAATTTTTGGATATTAACAGCGAAATTATAGGGCAAGTCAGAAAAGATAAAAGTCATTTATATTTTAGTCAAGAGAATGCAATGAAAACATATTATTTCTTAACCAGATATCAAGTACAATTAGGCAAGCTTGTAACTATCGAAGGCCGCTACTTGCTACCTATAGCCCTTGGGGGTTTAACCAAACAGAAAACAAGCTAGTCTAAAATGTCTGAAAGGTGAACATTAAAACAGAATGATGCCAAAAGATAAAATTAAGTAGCAAAACAGGCAAGTCTAACATCTCTAAAATTATTGAAGCCAAAGTTTCTAAGCATCTCGGGATATTTACAGCAGAATTTGTAGAAATATTTGATCAAAAGTACATCTTTGAATCCTCTTTACTCAAGCTTATTGTAAATAAATTTGGTTATAGATGCAAAGTCCTGAAATTTAGAGCAAATACACCAAATCTCAAAATCTGTGACAAAAACGTATTATATCTCATCGTTTTCGAAATATTACTGTCCGGGAAAGGATAATTAACCACTTCAAAGTTAAACTCATCTATTTTGTAATAGACTTCATTACAAAACCTGTCATTAGTGACCTGAATATCCAAGTCCAAAGACAGATCTGTGAAAGCATCTGAATTGTTACCCTCCAAAGGGATATCTTTTGGGTAAGTTTCTTTCGCAATTTCACTGAAATTTTGTACATTTACACAAGCAGTGTCATCAATACATCTTGCATTGTTTGATAATTTTGTAGCCAAGTCCTTTTTCATCAATTTATCCATATACTTAGATTCAAGCCAGGTTAAATATAAATCTGCCAGTAAAGGGGAGCAGCAATTTCACTGAAATTTTGTACATTTACACAAGCAGTGTCATCAATACATCTTGCATTGTTTGATAATTTTGTAGCCAAGTCCTTTTTCATCAATTTATCCATATACTTAGATTCAAGCCAGGTTAAATATAAATCTGCCAGTAAAGGGGAGCAGTTGTTACCCATTGGAATGCCTTTCATTTGTTGAAAAACCAGTGGTCCGCATTGAAAAAAAGTATTATCCAAAACAAATTTTAGAGCATCTATCAATGTTTCAATAGTGTAAGATTTAACGTTACTTTTTGAATGTTTCTTGTGTGACCAATATGCTTTCTTTGTATATGAATTAATGTTTATGTATGGTTTACCATTATGTTTAAACATTTTGCTTATAAAATTCTGAAAGTGAACCTTTGACTTCATCTATGGGTAGATTTGTGTACAGTGTAGAAAAATCGAAACATTTCATATTTTTTGCATTTACATCTTTGATTTTAGATACAAACTCGGAAGAATTATTAATACTCCATAAACAATTTATTTCACAGTTTCTACAAATTGCATTACAGTATTTACAGAAATGATTCCTAATTGCAGTCAAAGACAATGTTGCTTCTTTTGATAATTGTTTTGTTGTACATTTTGCAGCACCAGTTATGAAAGTAGATTTAAAAGGGTTTTTATGTAATTTGGGTATCCAGAACAAAGGTGGAATATAGAAGTCCTCTTCAGGAATTTTGATATTAAAATTCTTTTTGATCTCATCTTTATGTGTACCCATCAATCCTCTTTTGTCTGAAATATTGTTTATACTATATTCCTTTTTCAAAACATCCAGATAATATTTTTTTGCAGATGATCCCAAAAATGTTACCTGCCTTATCTATGTTAGTGACTACAAATATTTCTTCTTGTTCTTTGACTGCTTTAATTTGAAACTTTAGGCTGTTTTAGATTAACCGTATTGAAATTCTTAATGTGGGATTTGTAACGATAAATTCTATTTCTAAAGACTCTTTTCAAGTTTGATAACCATCCTTCAAATTTCTGAAATTCCATTTTTTCTCCCTTTGTCCATTTCATACAGTAAGAATCAAATGCATCACATGTATCCTGAAAAATACTGTCAATGTTCAACTTGGGACATATCCGAAATTTTATACCCTTTTTTCATATTTTCTTTTAAAACTTGAATTTTATACAATATCCAAATTACCTGTAAATACATGTTTGTGGTATGCATCAACAAAATTGGAATATTTACTGATAGACATATAGTCACAATTTTGATTTGCATCGATATCCTCAAGAGTCATTGAAGCCAGAAATTTCTTGTAATTCATGATACTTTGTCCAATATTGTTGTCATATTTATTAAAAATGATGGGGGGATCTTTTATTTTGCGCTCCTTGGGAATCATGTAATGAACAAATTTCAATTTGAAAAGGGACAATGTTTAGTGAATCAATAATTTTGTGTTTGAAAGGAATGCTGCAAAACATTTGATGTAATTTTTTCTTATCAGAATCAGGTTTTCGAATAGTTGTTGGGTAACCATACACAATATCACAAAAATTTTGCGGAAATGTGTGTTCTGAATCAGTAAGACCCATTATATTTATTGATGCTTCTTATGTCTCGAAATGATAGTGCTTTAAGAGCTGTATGTAATTGTTCAATCTCATTGGAGAAAGTCTGTAGTAAATTTGGGACAAGGTCCTTTGTATCCACATTCCTACATTTCCTGTTTTTCAGTGATTTTCTTTGTCCATGACTTCTTCTTCTTCTTCTTTGAATACCAGCCTGATTATTATGAAAAGGTGTGTGACTGCTGTCAAGAGTTGCAAATTCCAAATTCATAACATCACCGAAGCCTAAAATTCTGTTATTGAGTCCATAAGGAAAAGCTGAATTAAGTGTTTTGATCCAAAAATCTTCCATTTGTAACAATTTCCTTGTGTTAACATAACTGGCTTGGTCTAACAAATTTTTGGCTCCATGTAATCAATAATTTGTATCCAGCAATCCAAATGTGACTGTTCCGCAGAATTGAAATGGTTACACAAAAAAGTGTTGAACTTGTGATTTTTAATTGCAGTTTTATGACCACTAAATCTCTTTTTACCTGATTGAGTAGTTAGGCCCACATATTGTGATTTACATTTGATGCAGGATATCAAGTAAATGATATTGGAAGATTCACAAGATAATAACAAATTTTCCGATTGGGGGTTTCTCAATTTGAATTTTTTGTAAGTAAAGTTACTGTTAAATTCTTTGTTCTTCATGAAATTTAACTTGCAGAATAGACAGTTACAATTTCCGTCAAAACATATTCCAAAATCAGCGCTCGAGGCTAACGCTGAACCGTGTTCGCTGTTTTCCTCACTATTCATGATTGTTTTCGGTTTTAAAAGTAATTTTGAAAGCTTATCTTGATCTATAATCATGTCCCTAAACATTGTCCTGGTTCGTCTTTCATAAGTGCACCGAGTAACAAAATTATCAATAACAATAACTAAAACAAGTCCAAATTGGTGCTAGACTTAAGACGTTACCTGGAATTCCAGTATGCTTTCAAAATCATAGATCGAGGACCAGCCTGTACAGACCTATCCACCAAGCAATCAATGGTCCAAAAGCGAACAGAATTGAGTTTGTGCCTTTTTACCCAGAACCACGTCCTAGTAGTCATTATCTTATTCCGTAGTCCGAACTCTTTACTCTCCATAAGCTAACCTGTCCCTGTCCAACCTATGTACATATGGAAGTACTATTGTCCATATTGCACACGTTCCTCTGTAAAATTTTGACATAGGTTGTATTAGCCCAAATAAATTAAAGGGGGGTCTTCAGCGGGTAACTACTCAACATGTTTCGGAGCCTTTTACCCATACATATCTCTCTCAGTAGCTGCTCCTTGTCTGAGCTGTATATTCAGCAAAGACAACCCACATAATAATGAATATATATGAACGTGGCAAATGATGAATTAGCTAAATGTGTGAAGTTCTGCTTATAAATGCAGGGGCTTCCACGCATGCCCAGTCACATTGTTTACGATTTCAAAAATGTAACTTGCCGAGATTCAACAGCCATAAAGAAATCGCAATAAATATGAAATGACAATAGAGTTTACTGTAGAAAGTCATATATGAGCATGAAGTAAAACATATTTTGAACCCATTTACCGAAACAGATGAGGGGTATGAAACACATGCAGTAGTTCTGCTAATGAACTGCCTGAAAATGCCGGGTAGCCATTGATACAGGATCATGGTTTAACTTTACTTGGAGAAATTGTACATATACTTGCATCATAATTCATTTTTATTGCCATTCTATCGTGGGAAAATAAATGTAGATTTTCGTTATTGGTTTTAATAAATGTGTATAGGCGTATACCTACCAGTACAATCAATTACATGAAAAGAAAAGATTGAGTGGGCGATATTGGACGCCATTGAAGGCAATCAAGACATTCTTGCCGTGCATATTTTTGTGAACATTTCTATGATAACATATATGTTTGCCATGGGACTCTATTCAATATGACGTCCAAAGCGGCGGCCTCCGTTTATTGGGGCTTTTGAGTAAATCTGCATTACCACTGAGGAGAAAATAATAAAAATGTTGATTCTTGGTTGTGAAATTCAGCAGGAAAAGGTAAAGCAAAAACAGTATTTCGCCAGGTCCCGTGACCTGGTGAAATGAAATGATTCAAATGTTGAACCATCCTGTGACTCTTTTATTTCCTTTATCTTTCAGATATGGCCAAATGAAGAGGGAGAAAGTTTTCTTTCTTGTAGCGACTTTCAATGGTAGAAGATAAAGTACCACAGGGGACATGCACAAACATTGTGTGCACCCTGGATGTGGTATTTGACCTACACAGTCAAGGTTTATGTACTTCACATTTCTCATATAGGTGGCAGCACCATACATTATATTGCTAAACTGGTATCAGTGTACATATACATAAGAAAATACATTAAGTTGGTTTACATCACGTGAAGTTTAACAACAAGGAGAACAGAATTGAAGAGTGCATGACTGGTAAACAGGTGGAAACTGAAAATAAGTTTCCTCAGTGGCATTATTGAAAATATGGGTTTGTTTTGTTAGCAATTCTCATATGTGTACCATACCAGCATTTCGGTCATTGAATTCACTCATAATGTAATGTCTTGTAAGTTATAAAAGACAGTTAAGTGCCTTATTTGTCACATCATGATCTCAAACTGGAAGTTTTCTGTTCAAAGTGTGCTGGCAAACTGGGGGATTTCCCTTCAAAGCATCCTTGTAATTTGAATTTTGTAAATGCTCAAAATCCAAACTGTTTTTTTTTTATGTTACTTATAATACCAGTATGTTTAGTACAACAGTTTCTTTGTTAAATTTACCAATCTCAATCTAGTTATTGGATGTACTAAAACAAATATTCACTAAAAGGAACATTTGAAATGTGACCATATAACAAATAATTCAGTTTTTCTTTACCAGAACTTGGTAAACAGGTATAGAATAATGATACATGTAGATATTCCTGTACAAGTGGGCCAATGGCTAGTTGTTTTTTTTTCTTCAAAATATGGTGCAGTGACTGTGTGTGTATATATTATTACGTCTGGGTACCAACCAAGACATTTTGTTCTTCAAAGAATTCTCTCTGTCTGTCTGTCTGTCTGTCTGTCTGTCTGTCTGTCTTCTGTCTCTATGGGCCTAAGATCCACACTTACCAATTAGATATAAGCCAATATACAAGACTCATGGAGTCAAGAGGAAAAAAGTCTCTCTCTCTCTCTCTCTCTCTTTACCACCAGAGTTTTTCTCAGACCCTATTATTTTTATATAAATTATATATATACCAAACTTGCCATGGTGACTGACCTACCAGTGAAATTAAGCACCTGGCTTGGTATAGTTATAATGTTGAAAATTATGCAAATTGGGGCAATTAAAATTTTGAAAGCTCTATATCTTCCGAAACTATTTCAGATAGACACAAAGTTCTAACTTAAACATGTAAGTTTGAGACATCTGGCAAATACAATTGCATGCAAACAAATGTTGGGGGATTTTAGTGTATGATAAATTCACTGAATTTCCCAACAATGCACATTTCAGGGCCTTTACTGCTTGTTACAAGCTGCATCAGACTTTCATGGTTCTAGACAACCATTTTGCATTCATTATTAATCAGCTTGAAACTGTTTCATAGGCAGCCTTCTATCCATGCATGCTAGGTGTATGGTTTGGAAGGTTTGGGGTATGCTTATATGGTCTGCCATATAGGGTGAAACATTTCTTGTACACAAGCTTGGTGCATTTAAAGTTCAATCTTTCAACTGTCTTTTTATTGTGACACCGATCTTGTCACATGTCTTGGTCTGGGCTCGTGCACTCTCATGAAGTTGCTGCTATATATAAGGCCCCGTGCATGCTTCAGTGTGTGCGCAAGACAACATAGGATCTATGGTGTAATACTACCCTCTCAATCGCTCATGCATATATCCCTGCTTATCAGGTTTCCAGCCATGTTTTAAAACCTGAAACTTTTTGTGGCTGACCTCTGGTTACATGCACAAGCCCCCAAAGGGGCCCCTGGTACAACTTCGGGTGTTTGTTGCGCATGCTCATCAGTTTCACTCCTGGCTTCCACCCACGTTGTTGTGGTGTTTACATGAGTGACCTAAGATCACCGTGTTTTAGCAGTTATCACTGCCATGGCAACTCATCGCTTGAGGACTCAGATAAGTGTGGGGTAGTGAGTCGTTGGACCTTCCTTTGAATGAGCAGCCTTGATTCCTACTCGTTTTATTATGTATTTTCATTTCAGGCATGTGGTACTTTCCCTTGAAAACCAAGATGGCGGAGAAGGATGTGGACAGCAAGGAGCATGAGAAACGTCAAGAACAATCCTGATCCAACAGCTCCGGGGGAGGCAAGGGGGTAGCCTCTCACCCCAGTGAGCCTTAAATCAGCTCCAGCTGTCCCCTGCCATGTGGTAGGCAGCCCTGCTTCTCAGAAGCAGGATGTGGCCGGCCATTTGATGGGAGAGTGGGACATTCACATGCACTGTAGAAAGTGCAAATAGGAGTTGGAGCGACTGAAGTTTTCAAGGTTATGACCTTGTCAACATTGCAAAAGTTGGTTGAGTGAGACCCCTTCAGGATGGCTGAACATAGGCAGGCAAAACGGTCCAACCTGAAAGCCCCGTATGTTCTAGACTCTCCAACAAGCCTGCAGGTGACCGCGTCTTCCTCTCTTCAGAGAATCATGACGGTGAACAGTGCTTCTGATTCTGCAGGGGGGGGGGGGGGCCCAAAGTAAAGGAGGCATCCTCGTAAGAGGAAAGGTGACAGGGCCTAGGAGCCTTATGCAAAGAGGGCACCCGCCTTGGATCCTAGACTCAAGGCAATATTGGATGCAATGCAGAAGACACAGATGCTCATGACCACCACTATGCAGTCTTGCGCAATCTGCACAAGCAAGAGTGCCCTCTCACACACTAGCTGTGTCTGTGACACCTGTGGGTCAGCAGACTCAAGGTCCAGGTGTGACTGGCCCTGCCATACAGGAGACCAGCATGGACACGGGGGAGGCACCAGACCAGCCTGGTTCACTGGCTCCCTTTACAGAGGGGACTGGGGTGACTGGCACTGAAGAAGGAACCACAAGTGCTCCTGTGGGAGATGCCACAGTGCTTATGGAGGTGGGTTGTGAACCCTTACCCAAAGCACGCCAGGAAGTACATGATACTTCCCTGGTAGGTCATACAGGTCCGCTACATATGATCTGGTTTTGCTGAATTCGTACGGGCCGTGAGCAGGACAGGACTGGACCCCTCCGGTGATCAGCCGGATAGGACCGGTCACACAAAAGCTGCCCCTCCCTCTTTCCCCACACCATTTTTTTCCGCTGCATACAGGTTTAGATGAGCGGGGAGAGTCCTTGTCTGATGGAGAGGGATCTTGCCACGAGTCCCTTCTCGAGGAGGACAAGGATGAACACGCAGAACACCTCATGCGTAAACTGCAGCATGAGTCTCAACCTGTCCAGGGGAGGGGGTCACAGAGCAAGGAGGTCTTGGCTGATGAACCAGCCCATTCCACTCAACAACAGTTGTCCTTTGAGGACAGCTCAGCCCCAGCCGAGGTCAGTGAAAAATCAGGGCTTTTTCATTCGACAAAGGAGTCGATCTTGGCTCTCCTTGGAGGCTCCTCCCTTGCCACCGACTACGAAGAGATGAACGATTTCAGTGTATCCACTGGAGTCACGTCTGTGTCAGAACAAGTCGGGTCTGGGTTCCCCTTCTCCTCTCATGTGGATGAAGTGTATCAGAGCCTAAAGAGCTCCAGGGATCTAGGTCACCCTCCGTCATCCCAACCCAGCAAACGCTGAAGTGCGGGAAGTTGTTGAGGAGACCTAGGGCTAATATAGCTAGGTACTGTATACCTAATAAAGTTTATGACAACAGGGCCACGGAGGTAGACGTGGAATGGGAGAGCATTTGTAAATGGATCCCCCATCTCCTAAAATCCCCCAGGAGGTCCTGAGTAGACTTGAGGAGGATGCAACTAGGTACTGTGTACATAATAATGTTTATGACAACAGGGCCACGGAGGTCCATGCTTTAGTTCAACAAGAACTAATCAAGAAAGAGAATTTCTGTTGAAGCTGTGCGGGGACTTAGGGCTAGAAGTAAACATCCCCAAATCAAATCTCACACCCAAACAAGTGTTTGTCTTCCTAGGCATTCATTTTGATCTAGTCCAATTCAAATGCCGTTCTTCTGAGGACAGATGGGACAGACTACAGAGCCTAATCAAGAGGTTCCTGAGATCAACACAGCAAACAGCTCAGCAATGGCTTTCGCTGTTGGGCATGATGTCCTCGATGGACTCACAAGTTCTGTTGTGGTGCCTGCACAGGAAGCCACTAAACATGGCCCTGAACACCAAGTGGAACGTGACCAGTTTGCATCAAATGGTAGAAGTAGGCCCACACAAGTACCTCATCCATTGGTGGATGGTCAGAAGGAACGTCATGTGTGGACAGACCATGAGGCTGTTCAACTCTAGACTGGTAGTTTACATGGATGCATCAAAATGGCTGGGGAGCCCATACAGACTCCAACATGGCCTCTGGCATCTGTCCTCTACACTTGAGACATTTTCACATCAATCGGCTAGAACTGGAGGCAGTACGCTTAGCCCTGCAGAAGTTCCAACAGTTGGTGAAAGACAAAGAAGTGACGTTGATGTCAGACAACAGAACATTGGTGGCCTACCTGAATACTTATCTGGTGAGGTAACAACGGAGTAAGGGTTCTGGCCCATCTCATAAGCAGCCATCTAAATGTAATGGCCAACCAATTGTCCTGAAAGGGACAGGTGATAGGGACAGAATGGTCCCTACACCCACGAGTAGTTCAGGCATTATGGGACGGATAGAGAACACCCCATGTGGACTTGTTGTGATCTGAGCCTGGGGAATTTGATTCCTAGGTCTGTGAGCTTCTATACCAGTTGGTCCAGGGTAGCTATCTTCATGCTCATCCCTGATTCGATGGCCAAGGACATCCCACAAATGCTCAATGGGAAACAGGTCAGGACTTGCTGGCCATGGCAAAAATGGAATATTATGCTGCTGTAGATAATGCATGCTGACTGTGTGTGGTTGTGCATTATCCTGAGAAGAGTAGCCCTGGATCTTGTTGGATCCATTCATCAAATGTGTGGGTAGGATCTCATCCACATTCGACTGGCCTGTTAGTGTCCTGTTCACCCTGATGACAGCAGTTTTCCCCATTGCTGTGCCCCCCCCCCACACACATCATGACACTGCCTCCTGACCTCCGTAGTGGTCATGTTCAACCATACATCCTTCTACAAACCTCTCAGAAGGCATTCCTCGAACCAAAATTCTTCAATCGTGGGAATCTAAGCAGAATCAAGATTCATCTGGCCACATCACACTGTTCCATTACATTCTGGTTTAGGCCGTGTTACCCTGTGCCTTGCATGCAGGACTGAGAAGGATGCAGATGGCAGAGTGGTATTCCCTCAGTTTGGCTGACACTAGTCACTTTTTATGGTAGATTGTGATGCTTTGATTTTGCAGGCCTGGTGTCACAGCTGACGATATCTTTCAGTGGAAAGAAACCTGTGCCTCTTCATATGCTGGATCAAGTGACGGTCATCCATCCCATATGACAGTCTTGGTCGCCCAGATCCAGCTTTTCTCTTGCATCCTCTGGTATCCTTAAAATGATACCACCACCTTTTTATCGATGGCCTGAACCACCCTATTACCCTAGCAACCTCCTGCTGGGAAAGACCAGCCTCCAACATCCCGATGTTTCTGCCTCTGTCAAATTCAAGCAGTTGTTAGTGGCCCGCATGCCTTGCCATTGTGGATTCCCATTGGCCCCAGTAGGGCCACGGCCCCCTTATAAAGCCCATTGGTACCCTAATACCAGACACACTTTTCGTACCTCTCTGGCTGTTGTCTTGTTTTCAGGACATTTTTTGTGTGTGACTTGCTCAGGCATTCCCTAAGCTGTCCTGTTGATGTTACATAAAATTCCATGTGACACCCATATTTTCCATATAACGGCATATTTAGAGCAGCCATGCATGTTAAACCAATGGGGTGGCATCTTTTTTTCCTTAGGAGGCTTTGTAATTATGACTGTATATGTTGCATACTATTGTGATGTTCAAACTACATAACGAACGTGCAATTCATACATCATTCCAATGACACTTGACACTAGTTGAAAATTTCTGGCAAATATGTCAATTTACATAATAACAATCGTGGTTATGAATGATTTACATTTTACAATTATATGCTGATGTAGTTTTGCAGAATGACGCAAGGAGCTCTCCCCACCTTAAGTAACAAAGCATGACAGGTGTGGTGATACTATATAAGTATGCCACACGTTATGTGTTGAAATTGATCTTGAATTATTCTATAATATCGGTTTTGACTTTGAATTTGTTGTTGTTGTTGTTGTTGTTGTTGCTGTTGTTGTTGTTGATAATATGCATAAGGTATGCCAGGGCAATTTTTGAATTCTATATCTGTCAATAATGGCCTACACGTACATAAATCATCCTTTCGAATATAGCTTGTAATTTGTATGATAGTATAACTGTATTGCCATACCAGAAGATCATTTTTGCATTGAGAAAATGGAAATATTTTGTTCCAAAAAGTGTCTCGAGATAATTATTCTGATTGAAACATATGTGCTTCACCTTTCCTGTGACCCATGACCTTGATCCTTAATGGCTAGGGTTACAAATTACGTATAGGTTAAAAACCTTTCAAATTAGAAACCATAATGCCAAGTTAAAAAAAG
This sequence comes from Hermodice carunculata, assembly GCA_964020975.1. Lineage (NCBI taxonomy): Eukaryota > Metazoa > Annelida > Polychaeta > Eunicida > Amphinomidae > Hermodice > Hermodice carunculata. The sequence goes on from OZ026617.1 coordinate 99,996,160, forward strand.
TCTATATGACAAATAGTGACGCAATTGCTTAAATTCTTGCATATTTTCATGGTTAAAGAGGGTAAAGCTAGGTTGCCCTGTTAACCAGATTTCAACTTTTTAGCTGTCACTGAGACTTGTTTATCATGCATTTCTGTAAAGTAGAGATTCTGGCCTTTTAGAAAATATATGATAGAATTTGCCACCTTGGAAGGTGACATTAGGCTAAATTTTGCCCTCGTGTTCACATACTAAAATAATAACCTACGACTTTGGGGTCGCTTTTTGTGGTACATGTATACATGTTAAGAAATAATAATAGCTTCATAGAAAACCCATCTATACACCATTTATACAAAATCCAAATGGTGTCAGCTTGTTGTATGAATCTATGGGCGAAATATAATTTGGGCCTTTGGCAACATATGATCGTCGCTGAAGCCGCCTTGATTGACGCACCTAAACACCCGCGAGTTCTGGAGCAGGCAAAATCATCCGGACGTCTTCCTTGCAGACAGTTAGCCCGTATTGCAATTTCTTTGCATGCATCTATCTGTAGCCATACAGATTTCCAAACTCGTATTCTTCTGTATGAACAGAACGACATCACCTAGGTCGCTATACTTTTTTATTCGCGATAAACTTCTCGATTTTAAAATGCGCTTCAGGTGGCGTTCGCTCATTATAACTTGCTGTTTGATGGCCAACACCGCAAGTATGTGTTCGCGTGGTATACCAAGGCCAAAGTATATGTTTACGAGATGTTCTCGAGAAGAACCAGTAGTGGTAGCCATCACACTTACAAGATTTAGCCAAAAAAGCGTATGCTGAAAGAACGAAATTTGGTGCTACAGTGCAAGTACACCTCCAGTGCAATGAGCGTCGATCCAAAAATACGGAAGCACTCATTTAGCCATTTTCTTCGCGGTGAAAGTAAATCTTAATATAACTGGAGAAATAAAGAAAAATAAAATCAAACCACAAGATAAATTTGCACGTGTTTCAAATTTGATTCAGAAGTGCTCAATCACCTATGTTGCTACATGCAGACAAACACTGTTGCAGTAATATGCATTCTGCTCTGAAGCTCTCATTTTTGTGTAGAAATTAAGATACGAGACAGTTCCAGCTCGATGAATATCGCTCATGCAGCTGCTTTAGATAAACGTACTCCTGATTCTGATAGCAAGCACATTGTATGACCCTGTTATATCGCCTACGTACTTATGTGGCAAAGGACGGCATTACTTATCAGTGTAACAAATTATATTGCAAGGAATGAGACTCCTGCTCCTCCGAATCCTTTTGTTGCAAATATGTCCTTTGTCCACACAACTTAAGACAGCTCTCTCGGAAACGAAATATTTTTGTGAAGGGATGAGGTACTTATTTCAAGGGAACGCAACAGCATTGCGAGGGAACGAAATAATGATTATTTCGAGGGAACGCAATATTATTGCGAGGGAACGAAATAATTATTTCGAGGGAACACAATAGTATCGTGAGGGAACGAAATGAAAATAACATTTTCTTATGTTCCTTTGGGGGCGCCAAACTTACTCGTAGAGACGTCCGTAAATAATATTATTTTTATTGTAAGGGGGGAAACTATATCGCGAGGGAAACCAACTTAAAATATTTCTCTCTCATATCCCCTCTGGTGCTCCGTACGCGATGGAGTGCAGCAACTACTCGGGTTTTGAATAAGTCAGTATATATACTGCTGGCCCCCATACGCAACTGACAAGTATTATGTTTTCAATTCTGTTGACTATGTAAAATATATTTGTAATTTTAGTTTTATTGTTATTAAAACCAGACTTAAATTCCTGAATAGATTCAATTCTATTATAATTAATAGAATTTCATTGGAAGGCAGTTTTGCCGTAAACCATCTTTGGGCGCAATTTGCAAACTTGAGGCCACACATTTGCTCTTAACGATAGGCAACTTCCTGAAAGTCCACCAGTATGAGTGCCCATAAATCGACGCTTGTCAAATATTATGTATTTGGCACAATTCTGCCAGAATAGCCATTCAAATGTCTTCACCTTTAATGCTTGGATGTGTTATCAACTTCTCAGTTCTAAATATATATAATTCAGGAACAATAAAATATTAAAAATGAGACTCGAGTTTTAGATATGCGGTTTCTCTCCATTTAAAAAGAAAACTTTCGAGTGGAGGAATAAAATAATGATAAATAAAGATACTGAAGACACCTTTGCGTTAAACTACGTTACCAATTCTACATACATGTAACTGTTGCATAAGCACCAGAAACATCAAGTCATTGATAACTGTGGAATTCCATGTTTGTTTTGTTTCAGAAAATATGCATTTTGTAGCAGTTTTTATGAGGTGTCCTTGTTTTATACAAAACTTTGTTTGCTTCTGCGTTAAACTCTATTCTTACAATAGTAAATCACATTCATTTTCGTTGGTCTACGTTGGGCCATGTGTCGTGACATTATATTGTACACTTCAGCAAATGCCCTTGTCGTATTGCACCACAGCGTGCTATTGGTTTTGGTCGTAAGGGGGCTCTGATGAGCCACAAAATGATCAATCAATCAGGTTTTCCGTACCACCGCGTAGCATTCGCAAGCAAAATGGCAGATGCAGACGTTCAGACCTGCAGTAAATGCTTAAACAAAGTATACACCCATATCTTTTACATGGATTGCGAAGCAGACCAATCTTATATTAATCACTCTCCATGGCACAGATGTTGGCGTACACTTTCATACCTGCTTGTTTGGTGGAGGAAACCGAACGACTCGGAGAAAACTGTGCACAGTCAGAGTGATAGGTCCTCTTTCTACTGTTTCCCCGGCCGAGATTCGAACCCGGGCTGCACAGGTACTACCATGCAATGAAAGAACGGACACAAAACAAGACCTCTTTGAATACAAGAAAGCCAGCTGAATCGGGAGTAGGCCTACGAATGTTAGAAATATCTTACTGAGAAAAGTAACGCACGCCACTTCGAGAACTTCCCGTTCAAGAGCTTAATGCCGAAAATGCTTTCTATGGACGGTGAATGTGACCTGTCATCAAACGATCATGGCACTTTGGGCAATGTGACATGTTATGGAACAAAGAAAATCAATATCAATATCGGCCTTCGGCCTCAGTAGATATTGATTTTTTTTTAGCCTCATGATATCTCGTATTGCCCTCATTACAGTGCCGTTTCTGTTTGACATATCCTCATGGATAGGGATATAACCCAGTGGATATATGAATTTCCCATTTGGCGTCAGATGCTGAAAATTGATGTTTCTGGATGCAGCCGTACCGTGGTCATATCATAAAAACTGTTAGCCGTCGTTTCCCCTGGAATAAGTTTTTCGCATTTTACTTATACATATACTCGTGTAAGAGAACCGGCAAAAGTGACTGTCCTTGTCAGATAATTTTACCTCCGCACGGGGGCCCAACAAAAGTAGGCCCGTATTTACTGTGGTTTCTTAACCCCACTGTCTCTGAGGTTGGTAGTTGGAAGGGAACAGAAGAAGTTATCGTGCTCATTCTACTTACTCCCACTGAAATTAAAATATTTAGTCGGTAAGCAATGAAGCAAAAAGGTTTTTAACTTATCATATTGCGTGGCTAATTTCTGGCCCGAAAATATAAATGTGTTCATGAACAAATGATGATGTAGCAATGAGGTATTCATGTTGAATTGTATTTACTGCATACCTGCTCTGTTTGGCAGGCGACAAAACTATGCTTCCGCCATGATGAGGGTACCAGTTATGTTACATCATGGACCTACCCTCAGATAGTAGGTCCATGGTTACATTTACATAACCATACAGAAATTACACTTTTTCTACCACACAAATGAAATTTGCAGAATATATTTGGCATCTTCTGTGTTTCTAAACCCAACAAATGATTTTTTAAAAACTTTTTGCTTTCTTGGGTTTATCCTTTTTTACAGAAGCTCTTTTTGTCCTGCTTTACACGCGAATCTACCCTCCCTCCTGTCAAGCTCCTTGCGGCAGCCTAGGTGGCAGCACAGGACCAAGTTAAGTATGAATACCTTCTATTGATCTTATGTTGATTTTAACTTGTTGAGACCTTTCTTATTGAGTTGCTGACGCAATGCCATGGAGAGTGCTTGTCACTAAGCTGGAATCATTTACAATCGAACGGAACTTTAATTGTTAAGTGGACATAATCATTACCGGCCATTGCTCTTTGGCTACCTTTCGGGTTATGGAGCCTTATGCAAAAGACACAACAATCAGCAATAAATGAGGTTTATTTCAGTTGTGACCGAAACTTTGAAATAAATGATTCAATGATGTCAGCCCTTGGCGCATAATTGTTTTATGAATTATTCCAAGGGTTTGCACACTATACACAATGTTATGCTTCACATGGAAAGACATTGATGCTGGCCTTGCCAGCTTCACAACATATACAATAATCATCGCTGATCACAAAACAGTGGAGACAAGGTGACTAGTTTTGTGTGGTAGCAGCGTTGATGATAGACGTTATGGGATTAAGAGCAATTTGTCCAAAAACATCACTGGACAATAATAGTACCTCCGATTATTGTGATATGTATTCCTTTCTTTCAAATATATTGATCGACAACCGGATGTTTTCCAGGCCACCACGACCCTGTAGCCGTTACCCAAGACACATGTTCTTTCACTTCCTGCCTGACTGCAACAATTTGGATAAGAACTTTTATGACATGTAACCCTAACAACGGTTTGCCTAGTGGCTATCATCGTTCCAATAATGAATAAAAGATGAATCGTTTTTCACCCCTTTGCTAAAAGCGGATGAAGGCGCCATACATGTTTTCCGACTTAAGTGTCACAGCTCTCAAAGAAATATCGTTTACCGACACTTCAGTGTCGTATCTTGGTTTTGAAGCATGAGTAAAGGAAAAAAACTAATTTCCTCGTGTTCCGTTTCAGGTTCGAAAATTTGTACGCTAACTGCAAAGGACATCTGGCCCCGGCATCCATATTTGCCGTGGGGTGTTCCTGAAATACAAGTAAAGCAAACATAGTGGTTAAAAGCACATACATGTACACAGGTGGCAAGCGCAAAGTACTGATGTCCTTAAATTTTATTTTCTTTAAAGACGTGTTTTAGTTTCAAGTAACCGGGGACCACACAAGGCTTATATTAACAGGTCAGGTCCATATTAACAGGGGGGTCCATGATAACCCTCTATTTCTACTGTGCTTTCAGTCAAACTGGATTTCTGGAGTATCAAGTGAGTATCATAACATGTTTCCCACCATTGAATGAAAAGATACGAAATTTACATACAAGAAAACGATGACACTTTAGAGTATCACGCGGCAAGCACACTAACCGGCCTTCATGCATTTGGATTCGCCAAATCGACTGCTCGTACAACCAGCTAGCGAAATTTATTCCTGGAACAGAACTAGCAACTTTGATTATAGTTATGTTAGATAAAGGTGCTCAAAAAGATCAAATCCCTCCAGGTTGATGTATGGTGATAGGCTGAAATGATAAAGTACTTGGTTTCATATATAACAACCAAGGTAGAGCCGGGTCAAAAACTTACTCGAGCAATTCATCAACACCGCCCTTGCAGGAGCTGCTGACAGAAGCAAGACAGCCCCAAATGGGCACGGAATTTTAGAGTATCTTATCCTTGATTGCACCAAAACTACTTCTGTGATGCAAATGGGCAGTTACGTCTGTCATTTCCATGTAAAAAAGCTGATTATTCCCCATTTAAACGATCATGAAATGCATCATCAACTGAAAACTGCCACCTTAGGTGCAGTTATACTGGCAGAGACTAAGCCAAGCCAGGAACGATATTACAAAGCTCTTTCTACATCAGCTGTGTGACAAACGTGCAGTCTCCCTCTGTTGCAATAAATCGGTGGGGAACTAAAAAAAAAAAAGTATAGACACATTTGTTTTACATGGATTGTGAAAGAAGTCAAGCATTGACTTATCGAGTCACTCTCCATGGCACAGATGTTGGCGTATACTTCCCACCTTGCCTAGTGGAGGAAACCGAAGAACTCGGAGAAAACCACCGTGCACTGTTAAAGGGGTAGGAACTTTTTCCACATGCTGCCCAGGACGAGAATCGAACCCGGGTCGCAGAGGTGAAAGGCGAGCGTCTTACCGCTCAGCCAACCGTGCACCCAACTACATATGTCTAAGACAGCAAATGGAAAATGGCACAGTTGCTCGGCGAATAATGCCGATAAATCTTGATATTTTGGTCAAATGAAAGCTACTTTTTGTCAGTAACTTTTGATAGGACCAGCCGTGCTCGATGTAGGGTTAAAATTGTAGAACAGATGACCAGAGCTGGAACAGGCAGCAAATATTTGTGTTCATTCCTCAGACATCCGTAGCTTCTTCGCATTCGTTCTCCCGGTGTGCCACGTATTTTGTGTTTGAAAAAGAGTATAATACGGTAGAACCTCTAATTGAGATCATCTCCATAAACAAACCGTTTCTATGATACTAAGACCACCAATTTGCAGCTTCTTGGTGCTCATGATGAAGATATCCCACAACAGGTGCAGACGCGCATGCAATTCAATGGTTTTATCAGAATTTTCAGATATAATTATTATATCTGGAAATTTTGATAAAACGTTTAGGCATCATCTTAGAAAGACCAATCATCACAAAATTCGTCTACACATGGTACAGAAATGCACCACGGATTAATAGAAGCATTCAATATTATCACATTGGGTGCAAGGGGTCTAAACAAAGCGTATTCTTACAAAACTGCCTGGTAAACGGTAGCCAATAACTTCGTCGCTATTTGATTAAAAGGACTCCGTATCTTTACAGCAAATTGCATGACAGCTCTGCTCAATGTACCCCAAAGTCGTGACTGTAAATGCATCCAACGCAAATCGATAAGCCGTCTCATCGTATTGGGTTGAGGTTTCTTTGCTTGTCAGTGATAGAGCTTCTTTGTTGATTGTCGATTTGCACTTAAAAGGGGAACATTTTTTTGCATGCGGCGATTGCAAAACGTCTCGGTGAATAAAATATCGGCAAATGGAGACCGACGGCGTGGATAACTCAACTTGAAGCCATAAAGCAACCATAACCCATTATTTCAGCCTAAGACGCGAAAACGTCTGTATCCACATATACCTGATGCATGGACACTTGTCATTGATTTCGCCATTCTTTAAGGATCAACTGACAAGATGCCAGAACATTTAGCTATGTACTGATGGATAAAAGATGTCTCAAGCTAGCTATGCTGTAATACAAGAGACACTGCCATATAGTATATGTGGCATTATTTATTTTTTTTTACCAAGTAGTATTAAAATACAATAAAACAAAATGAGCAATCGCTTTATTCCGGGGGAGGACCGTCTTTCTTTAGCCTTAAAACTAAAAGCTAAAAATGTCGCGTGCCAAAATAGTCTTTACGGACTCTTGGGTTTTCCACGCTGCCTGTTTATGATGTCTTTAAATGGGTATCATCATCATCAGCAGCAGCATCAGCATCATCATCATCATCATCATCATCATCATCCTCATCATCATCATCATCATCATCATCACTGGTAATAAAAGAACTGTGGTAGAAGACTAATATCACTAGCAGTGCTAGTAGTAGTCTGTCCACGCCTCGACTATGTCATATCACTGGAAGACATTTTGGGTTCGCGGTTATTGCAGGAAATCCCCGAAGGAACTTTATTTGATGTGTGAAGTCAAACTATGTAAATAGATTAGATATGTGCGTAATATCCGTTCACTTTGTGGTGATATCGTTTTATGTTAATATGTGATGTAATTTACAAAATGAATGCACAAACAGTACATTGACCATTGATCGTACATATGTTCTGTTTATCATATCGAAGTGAGTGCAAGAATTTATCCGGCCATTGATTCTTCATATGCTGTGTTTATCATAACAAAATGAATGCAAAGACAGTACCATGCCCATTGATCCTTTTTATGTTGTGGTTATTGTATCGAAGTGAGTGCACAAATGGTGTCTTGACCATTGATCCTTCATATGTTGTGTTGATTGTGTCAAGGAACAAGACGTCCATCCAGAAAAGCATGATGTCTTCCAGGAAATCTTCAGAACTATTGTATCTGCTTATTGATAATAGAGGAAGTGATTACCATGTACAAACTTGTAATCACACTTAATCATGAATATCTAATTTTTTCGTTCATTTGCTTTATGTAATTATATGATTTGTTTGCATTGCATTATATCTGCCATCTGATGTGATTTATATGTGTCTTACGTTGTGAACTGTCCTCATGAGGATTCCACAGTTTCTTTCCCGAATCTTAATATTATTGTGCAATACACATACTTGTATACTGTATCTGAATACAATGAAACTAAGCTAAATCTGAGGTGGATTACATAAAGTTATGCACTAGAGGCTCGTGTTGGTGCATTTCTCGCAGCCAATATATATCTTCCAGAGGAATGGATATACATGTGGCTAGGGCAAGGCTAGCACTTTCACTTGTGGGGTGTTTACAACATCCGTGTTGCCTTTCCTCTGGGTCAGACATTCCATTTACATTTGCTCTAGAAATGTCGAATCGTCACGTTAATTCCTTAGAATCTACAGAAAAGGAAAATGAATTCTCCCTCCGATCGATATCAATAAAATGCAAATTCCATCATTTGCTTCGAGGAGGTAGAAGTTTCGACGAGTTGTAGCATGGCAAATTGATTCGTGGTCCGGACCTAAAGGGTTTAAATAAAAAACTATGTTTTAAACTTTATTAAAACTATAGTGGACTGTATGAAAACAAAGTTGATCAGTTAGGATGACAGCATAAAAAACGAATAAAGCAAAAAACTGCCATTATTTATTATTATAAACATATTTATTTAAACTGGATTGTCTTAATAGTACAGGCTACTAATCTGGAGGCTCTCTAGACACACAAACAATACATAGTCTATGTACAAGACACACAGTACAAGTGTAGAAAAGGGAAATTATAGGAAAGTACTCGGGTACTTCAATAAAATATAATAATGTGAACAAATCATACGAGCTATAGACCCAACTTACTTTGGATAAAAAAGTACACATTTAGACTCATCAGAATAAAAAGTGTAGCCATCTGGTTGCAAGATAAACCTTTGAACGCTACAAAATATATCTTTATTCATTTCAACCGTTATATTTGAATTGTCTTTTAACATAATGTTGATCAATGTTCCTTTCCCATTTTGACTATATGGCTTGTGTGTACACCTGGTGCAACAACATTTCTGACCCTTAACAAAAGTTGTTTACGAGGTATAAGGCAGGAAAGTAAGAAATGTATGGAATCTTAAATTAATTAAGTAATTAAAAACCTATCAGCCAATTTGCACCGATTCATTAAGCTAACTAATGTGGTTACCTGCCAGCAACAGTGTGGCATCCGTTTGGCCAACCAGAATACCACCCACGGGACAAAAGGACGGCACTATAAAGTAAAATAAACAGCCAGGCATCAAGATATTGTAGAATATGATACAGATTGAGGTTGTAGGAGAGTATTGTTGTCGCCCGTGAGTGTTAAAATAATGTTCACTATTAAATTGCAACTTTAAGTGTTAAAAGGAGTGCCATTTATCATACAAAGTTAGCTATACTGGTGGCATTCCTTTTAACTAGAGTCAAAACAATATTTATTTCTCTGCGGGACCCTTATATTATTGATACACAGCTAAACTAACGACGTGTACAAACTTACGATGTATATAAGTAATTCACTCTATGTAAACAATGCTTTTTAATTGTGTTCCAGATGGGCCACAAACCCGATGATGTCCCTACGAAATTGGCTATGCTTATAAGATTAATTAACATAAATAAATCTTGGGGAATAGAGCAGGGATATTGTCTACACTCGAGTTGGCCTTTCAAGTAATCCTTGCAAGAATGGTAGAATTTTCAAGATGTGTGACCAACGTGGGGTTACTACCTTCACACATTCAATTGCAATTGAAGCCATCTGTAGTTGGCCTTGTGTCTATGTGCGATAAATATAAAACTAAGAGTTAATTCTACTACGTTTTTTACGTCAAGGTCCGCAAAGTATTAACCAATTTAATTTTATTGCAAGACAAGGTGGCTTTGTCATGAGGTATCTTAAAAGCTTTCATGCAGCTTGTTCTTTTGCATATTTGGTGTGAACACCAAATGTAGGTCCAAGAGTATCATAGCATCACTCACTCGTACATTAATGTTGACCTTGATCCACTGTTCTATCTGACTCGTGAATGGCGTGAATGGCCCTAGTGATTAAGTGTCTCCAATGCTGATTGTACATTATATATTACTGACTGGGCCTTAAGAAAGGACAAGGACTAATGCTTATTGAGTGCCCTACCGAAAAGTCATTTCATTTTTATAGCGTTCCGGATACTTTAAACACATGTGATGCACTTTGGTGAACTTTTAAGCTGAAAGTAAATTTTAGACCTAGGTACCAGTAAATTTTAAGTTTTTTCCGATGACAAATTAGAACGGACTGGATGTGTTATGGCAGCAGTTTATCTTAAATCCGGGGAACTGTGGAAGTCTAATGTTAAGCAGACCGTTTATGCACAAGATCCAGTGATCCTGTGACCTTTGGAACTAAGTCAAGGTCGCGCTTCCTAAAGACTATCATCCACAAATATAAAAGTAATGGCTCAATTATCAGTCCTAGCTCAAGTAGGCCCTAATTCAAGTACTTTTTGTGATCAAATGCACAATAAAATTCCTCAAGTGACCCTGAAAATGAAGTCAATGTCACGCAAGTACTGCATAAGTCTCGCCATCACGCCCAGAAGGGTTTTTATGCAATTTCAAAACAACTGAGCAGAGCAGTTTTAGAGAAAAATACTTTGCCCCCCCCCCCCCCGAATAAATTAATTAAAAGTGTCCATTTATCAATGAAGAATGACCATTTGAATACAATTGGCACAAACACAACCAATATACATTCCCGCCATGTTCGCTTATGGAGAAAAAGGCAAAAAAAAATGTGAATATTATAATTGTCGTGCAATCCACATTGACTTACATAGTTATCAATAGTAACTGTAATGTATGCATTAACCAACAAGTACCAGAATTGAAAAAATTGTTAAAAACCATGGATCCACAGTATCACCACCTATCGAACAACTGTTTATCCCTTCCACAAGAAATATTTCCGCCACATTTAATCCGAGCGATGATGTTACGGTTAGTTAGTTGGTTGGTCGGTAGGTTGGGTGGATGGATAGATGGACAGACACACACCGTCATTACCGCGGACATAATCAGGCACAGGCAGCCAAGACGCATCCCACTGAAACCTTTGACTGGTCACTGCAAAGTGAACTTACTAACTAGCTAACTAAACCGACTGACTGGCTGACTGACTGACTGACTGACTGACTAAACTAACTAACTAACTAACTAACCAAATGAATCAATCAATCAACCAAAAAAGTCCCGGGAGACTCAGAAATTCGGCACATTCTCCGCTGGTCTTAATTTTCAACCCAACAATAGCAAGCACACCCTTGTCTGGGGGGAAAGAAATCGAAAATATTAACTACGGTTGCAATCTCGATTCATTTACAGCGTAATTGATCCGACTGTATGCAATGTCCGACAAGTACCAGAATTAGAAAAATCGTTAAAATCAGGCAGCTATTGCATCACCACAAACCGAAAAACTTTGACTTTTTCACAAGCTACAGTTGCATCACGTTTCAGAACAATCTGAATGATGCTTTTGAGGTAGAAGTCAGGAAATTCAAGAAGGCACAAAAATGCGGAAAAGAAAAAAAACAGCAGCAGTTTAACAAATTAGGATCTAGGGGCGCAGAGGCGTCCATGTGCTATTTCCGAACAATTGATCAAACTGTTTCAGAGTTTTTCTGAAAGATTTTTTGTCAAAAAATTAGCAACCTCCCAACCTCAACCCCCCCCTCCTTAAAAAAAGAGAAATATATCAAAAACAAGAAGAAAAAAACAAAGAAAAAAAAAACAGAATTAATATAAAAAGCAAAACAAAACAAAAAAAAGCAGAAAATCACTCGAGTGTGATCATTTGTGCAAACTTGATAGTCACTTACGGAAGGTGTTGTTGCATCAACTTCGAAGGAAGTCTGGCTGACTGATTTGGACAGGTGGAAAATGTGAATTAATGACCAATGCAATCTTCAGTGACTATGATAAATAGGAATACATGCATACACAAACAAGGTCGGGATGGGTGTGGTTGGGATGTGTCACCGGCGCCCCCTTCTGGAATCATGTCTGTACACTAAAGACTGCACGGGCCCTCTCTTGTATTTTTTACCAATAACTGTATTCTAACAGAAAACCGTCTTGCATTTTTACGTTCAGCCCTGATTTAAAATATTTTTTGGTTTGATGTCACCTATTTGTAACACTTAGCTGTCCTGGAATTATCGTTTTCAGTTTGTTAGCGTTAACATTTATGTTTTTTTTTTGACACAAGGGAACTATAACGGTTTTGTGACATTGTCTTTACATATACCATCAATCGAATGTATTGAATGTAATCGTCTCGATATAAAAACCCTAATTCGATCAGTAGTAAATTTATTATCAAACTATTGCTGGTCCAATCTCTAGTACGAATCATCTGTAACTCATCGCAAATTTTGAATTCATTTGCCTATACTTTTAGACAACACATGGGAAAAGCTAGGCAGCTGCATTCCTGTATATGTACTTTAGTAGGGCAGCTTGTCATGCCCAGTTGAATTGGCCTGCAAATCAACTCAAACGTACGCTTCGATTTTAATCACAATGTAATACTGGTCGTCCCCAATTAACCAGGATATAACTTAAGCCGATGCATCGACATCAAATTTTTTTCCCAGTAAGATTAGCAGAAATAGTCTTGTGTCGTAAATATTAGTTGTTTTTTTGTCAACAAATGTCGCTCAGTCGCAACTAGATTAAAGAACAAAGTATGCGGCAATTTCTGATATACTCAAATTGTAACAAGAATGCTCATGGATGTTATATTATTACTTTACGCAATTTGCAATGAACAAATGCATCAAAACGTTACAAGGATACATACTGGTTCAGGGATAACTCAAATTAATCTTATCTGCACTTGTATTACACAAATTTAGTAAAAATGTTTGGTTTGACAGGTTGCCTTTAATCTCATTAAAGCTCTGCAATTATAAGCAAAGCTTCATTTATTCAGCTGCTGCATCATTTGACACGTTCAGATTATTACATTAACACGTGGGTTGTCTTTGCTGAATATTGAGCTGAGCCAAGGAGCCGCTACTCAGAGAGACATGTTCGGGTACAGGCTCCGAAACATGTTTTGAGCCATTACCCGCTGAAGACCCTTTAATATATTTGGGCTAATGCAGCCTAGGTCAAATTTCTACGGAGAAACGTGAGCAATATGCACAACAGTACTTCCATATATATAGGTTAGACAGAGCCATGTTTGTTTATGGATTGTATAGATTTTGGACTACGGAATAGGGTAACGACGACTAGGAAATAGTTCTGCACATAAGGACTCTCGTATAATAATGACGAGGTGCATAGTGTGGTATAAGAATGTGTGAGAAATTGTGATAATATGTCAATTATATGAATAATTTTGAGATTTTAAAATACATTCTTCAGTGATTATGATAAACAAGAAAGTTTATATAAGAAACAAACGCCGATACATTGGCATACGATACTGATCTATCAAAAATTAACCACAAAGGTCTGGTGCCGTAAATGTCGTCTGTTTCTTTTTCATTTAGAAAAGTAGGCCATCGGGTTACAGATTTTCATGGTGCACTCGAGCACCGATGACAGCCGAAACCTCACCTGCTAGAGTGTGCGTTAATAGAAGTACCAATGACATCATGTAACTTTGAATAATGAAAATAGACCCCTTAATGCTAATCGCAAAGAACATTGTGCTCATATGAAGTACTATAATAATTCAAGAATTACATTTGTCGCAAAACAAATCCTTTAGCAAAGTGCCAGTCAATATTTCCAGAGAAAAAAGAATTAATCATTATCAACTGCTTTCTCTCAGCGTTGTGACCAAAGCGCGATGAGTTAAGGCTGTTGACTCAGTCCTACATCTGGCACTGAAAGCGTCAATGGAATAAAGCATGCCGTGTATATTCGGACCGAACTGTTGTTTTCATTTCATCCGAATCAGGATCAGTGTATTAAAGTGAACCATACGTGCACAACAATTCGGTGTGAAGTCCAAAACTAAAACCACTAGGAGTCTTGGTGTCAAACATGTTTAAAACAACAGTAATGCGAGTCATGCATATCAATTTCTCGCCACAACTGCGTAACTGGTTGTTTTAGTAACCATAGTCTCGCCTGGCGAAATACATGTTATTGCTTTTGCGGAGAAGCGGGATATTACTAATATTCTGAAAATAAAGAATACTTAGCACAAGCACATGGAAATTTATTCTTGTTACCAATTTAGAAAGCGCTAAATGAATATGAATTTGGTATTTTGAAACTTACATTTCTCCAGAAGAAACTAATTTCTTTAGAAAGGGGTATCTAGCTCTGTCTGTGACGGCGATATGCCCGTGTGTTCTCCGTGATTGACAGGCGTGAGCCCCGTGTTTGGTAGTGGGAAAATATGTCTCATATTCACTTGCCTGTGATAAAGAAACAAGGAAAACAAAATGCACCTCATTTGCCCCAATGAGCATCGCGGCAGTACCTGCTTCCAATCTGGCACAACACTTTATGACCAATGAATGGAGCTGAATTGTTCACCCACTACGTTTCCCCATCTGCAATAGGCAGATATTGGAAGCAACCACATGCATTGCAACCAACAGGTGACATGTGCCATAAAAGGGGTGTTACCTGACTGTACCCTTGACCTAACACATCATTTCGTAATACGTTACCGCACTGACAACCTTCAAGAAAAGCCATAGGCACAGAATAAGGGACCGTTTCAAAAATTCAGAATTATTTATTTATTTGTTTGTTTGTTTATTTGTTTGTTTATCTATTTATTTATTTATTTATTTATTTATTTATTTATTTATTTATTTATTTATTTATACTGGGTGGCCGATTCAGTTAAAAACTGTTCTTCCATTGGGCCCAGGTTACAATAAACAATATATACAAACATAATATAACACAATACAATTCAACATAGGATAACACATTATATATACAATAAAAGAAATAAATAGAACAGATATAAAGGTACATGTTTAAATACAGATACCAAGACACACGGCTTAAAACATGAACATGTATGACTCTGGTTCTTATGCCTGGGAAAGGTATTTCGCTGTCAAGTCTAATAAGTCATCGGCTTGTCAGGTGGATCTGGGGAGGCTATTCCTAATAAGCGGTCCTTTGTAACGACGGGATTGCTTGAATTTTTCAGTGCGTGGTCGCGGGATTTGGAGATCGCCATCCAGGCTACTTCTGGTATTGAGAGAGTGAACTGTATTTCTCTTAATAAATTTGGTTTGAAGGTAATTTGGAGCCATTTCGTCTAGGGATTTGTACATTAAAGTTGAAATATGAAAATGGTGGCGTTCAGCTAATTTGGCCCAGCCTAAGTTTTGAATAAGTAAAGTTGCACTGTGGGTAAAATCAAAATTACCATTAATATTCCTAGCCGCTCTATTTTGGAGACGCTGCAGAATTAGTTGTTGGGACTTGGAACAGTATCCCCAGACTGTATCACAGTAATCAAATAGAGGTTGTATTATACTCTTACAGACCGTATTCAACAATGCGGGTGACAGTGTATGTTTTAGGCGAGACAGAAGGGATACTTTTGGACTTATTTTAGAGACCAAGTAAGTTATAGGTTGAGACCAGTTTAATTTGTCGTCAATTACCACGCCTAGTGATTTTGTGGATGTTTCTTGTGTAAGAACATGATTATTCACAGGTAAATTTATGACATTCTCGCCTCGAGACTGATCAAAAGCCATGGCACACGATTTGGGGACATTGAGAGAAAGTCTGTTTCGAGTAAACCAGTCAGATATATTATATAATTCAGCTTGCAGATTTGATTCTGCTTCTTTGAGAGTATTGCCTTTACCATACACTGTTGTATCATCTGCAAATAACTGACATGCAGCTGATGATAAACATTTCGGAAAGTCATTTATGTATAGTAGGAAGAGAATAGGTCCAAGTGAGGATCCTTAGGTGGCACCAATATTTACGTTAAGTTTAGTAGACTTGTGCCCATTGGAGTTTACAACTTGTGTGCGGTCGGACAGGTAGGATTTAAACGAACTCAGTTCATTCCCATTTATACCATATTTACCAAGTTTATACAGCAAAATGGAAAAATCATTGGCGTAAAAAATTTTTGCAAATCAAGGAAGATTGCAACAGTCGGAGAGCCGGCATCAATGTTTTCTATCCAGTCATCTACCATACAATGTAGTGCAGTTTGAGTGGAATGAAATTCGATGAATGCTAACTGTCCGTCTGTTTTGAGATTATACTGGTTTAGGTCATTAAGCAGTTTTAATTGGACATGTTTATCAAAAATGCAGCTTATGTGACATAACACAGAGATTGGCCGACAGTTCGAAATTTCGTTTTTGCAGCCTTTGTCCAAAAAGATCAGTGAGAGAAAGTTTCCAATCGGGAGGAACAATGCCCGTGTCAAGGGATAAGTTAAAAAGAAAGGTTAGTGATGGAGAAATAAAGTGGCAGCAAGAAATAGAAGTTTACTGTCCATATCTAGGATATCAAGTGAACTTCTCTCTGATGGTTCATTTGATTTATAGTATGTAAAGTTTTCAGTGACTCTGTCGCAGTGAAATTGACACTCATGATGGGGACTTTTCCACTCTGGGGCTAAGTGGTCCACAAATTTATCAGCGAGAGATTGACCAAGTTTAATAAAATATTCATTGAGCACATCGGCTGAGAGATTGTGAGCAATATAGTGATTAGTTTTGCGGGAAGGCAACAGATGTTTTAAAGAAGCTCACATTTGTCGTTGATTTTTAGCCTGTGTAATACTATCATCATAATATTTCTTTTTGGCGTAATTTATCATTATGTAGGTTACGGTATGTGTCCCAAAGTTGCTCGCAATCAAGGTCGATAGCTTTCTTTTGCATATGATCCCTCTCGTACATTTTTCTTAAGAATATCTGAAGTGAACCAGGGATTTTTACGATCAAGTACCCTTATAGTGCATGTTTGTATGTATTCCATCAAATTCAGCGCGCCATAGTTTCCAAGCAACGTTAGGACAAGCTGTATGTATGCCTCCATGACATAGAATTTGGCTGGTGGCTATGTCATTGAAAAAAGACTCTAGCGAGAATTCACTGTAAGAACGAATTTGGATCGTTTTCGCAGTGGACTTTACACTCTTAGCTGTAATAATCGTATAGGTGATAAAATGATCACTTCGGCCGCATGCAAAGACACCTGATTGCATATGCTTCTCAGGTGAATTTGTTAATATGAGATCAATGGTAGTGGCTGAAGTTGTACTCATTCGAGTTGGCTCTAAGATAAGCTGGGTCAGTTGGAAATAAGATTCGATGAGCCGTATTGGATGATTATCATTTGAATCTTGTAAATATAATTGATATTGAAATCGCCATGTATGACAACATGATTGTCGTCTACAACTTTTTCGAAAATCTCCTTTATGCTATTAAGGTAAGCTGCATGGGCAGAGGGTGGTCTGTAAAGTGAGCACACTAAAATTGGGGAAGTATGTTTTGATTTGACTTCAGCCCATACACATTCAACATTAAAAACCTTCATTAATGTCAAAGCGTGGCTTAAATTCTAAGTCATTGCGAATATACAGAGCAACATCACCACTGTGACTTTGCTTTAAAACTTTATATTGTCACTGACCAATACAATGTGAACGGCAATCATGACGGGGCACGATCAGACAAACAATAGTTCAGCAATGTATGTTTCTACTTCTCAGCCTTGTGGGAGTTGAAAGGGTACCACCTTCCACAGTCAGCGCAAAAACACCAAGGTCACAGTCAGTCGGATAAGTTAGTTTGAAGTGCAGACAGCGGCGCACATCAGTGCACAATGCGCGACATCTTTCTTAGTGGGTACCTGATAGGCATGTTTCTTGTTGTTATTATGTACATTTTTAATACAAAGAGAAATTTAACAAACCTAAACCTGTAAGTCCATATACCGTTTGAACACCGTCAAGTCGGATATTCTAACAGCAAGGTCCTATTCCGTGCCATTCACTGAAAAACTGCACAGTTCTAAATTATCATAGCAAATTAATTTGTGAAAGGAACATATCATATTCATAAAAGGTGAAATTTAGGAGAAAGTTTTAGGCATTATTTGCCTGTATAAAATCGGGTCATCAGCGGGGAACCAGCGCAAGACTGGTTTTGGTGCCATTAATCCCCGGACAAGTCATTCTGCTAACTGGCGGCACCATGCTTGCATTTCCAATACAAACATCCCGAGCTGATGTGTTACGGAAGAAAGCGAATATGATGCTCCTTTTTTAATGGGCCTATTTAAAATGTGGCCCACATCACATAAAAATGTGGCCCACATCACATAAATATAATGAAACTACTTTTAGAAAAGAATAAGTCTACACCTAACATTCATGATTAGGCCTACCAAAACTGAATCACACAATCAAGTAAGTATAATAAACCCCACACTTACCTACAACGCTTGGTCTTAGAACATAGGCCTACCCGACTAGGCCTACCTGACGGAGTGATTAGATAAAATAAATCCAGTTATTCAACTTTAGGTAAAAGAGTCACGCAATTAACTGCGTCACACCTGAAAACTGGTCAGATCAACGTTGTTGTGTTTCAGTTAAAAAAATAGGCCTGTTTGTCACAAACCCACTGTATTTCACAGCCAATGCAATCACCATTTATAACTACATCTGTATTAATAATTCATCAATTACATTACATTAAATCTGAATATTTCGAAAATTCAAGTTTAAAAAAGCCAAATGAATTTAATAAACGGATCATCAGAGGGAAACGTTTAACTGCAGTTTTTTGTCATTAGGCGTGTCAACTCAGTCTCAAAATTGTCTGACATGCATTATGAAGAGGGGCTGGGGTTGGGAAAAGGTGGGGTGGAGGAAATCGGGGGTACTGTACCTTTTGGTGCAGTTATTGATGTTATTTTTTCTTTGTTATTTTAGTTAAACTTCTTACTCATTATATCTGAAATCTAAACAAATAACAGTCCTATGTAGATATCTAAATTCCTAAGTCAAGCTAGAAAAATTTAAATTAAAATTGAATTCACATATCTTATACCCTCTGCGGCTGGGACCCGGCTCGAGGCATTCTCCCAACCCTCAGGTAGTTTCTACTCCAAACAGACAAAACCAGGCATGTAGTTTTAATAATATCACAACACCCTGCACAAAACCGGCTACCGTTTGCGCCCCTCATAAAATGACTGTTTATTCTGGATGCCCGAATAAGATAGCTATACATTGGTTTTCAGATTTCTTCCTCGGCAGTCTCCTCTTTTGTGGATGGGCTTTCCCCTCCACTAATGTTAAACGTGTCACACTGGGTACAGGCATTTAGTGTATATCTTTCTGACTTTACTACATCACTCAAACAGAACTCAAAGCTAAGACTAAAATGTAATTATAGGTTTCTCTGCTTCTCAAATATAACTGCAGTTATTTCCCAAAGCACCAAATTCAACTAAGTGGCTTCAGGGGCCATGGGCAGCGTCGTGTTGGTTGCCCTGTGCCACAAATTGTCCACGTATAGAGGTTGACATGCTTCTGGCAGTAATGATAAGAGCAAATTAAATCAGCTTTAGAGGGAGTCATTTCGCGCACAGACAGTTTGCTTTCAGAAATGTACATACATGTATTATTAGACTTCTCCTACACACCACTTGCAGCAGGGGAAGGCAAAGCCTAGCTCAGCAAGGCCTCTCACACGCTTTTTCCCTGCGTATTTCCATACTTTTAGTTAGTATTTGATGTGGTCTAGTTTCTGTCTCTGTTTTGTTTTCGTCTTTTGCTTTGCATTTGCTTAATTTTGTCATTATGCTGTTCTTGTTTTTATACTGTTTTGTGATTTTAATTTGTCAGGATTTTTCCCTTTATTTAGTACTCATCCTATACGCCGACTTAAACTTAGTAGACATCATGTGGTTCTTCTCTTCAGCTCCAAACTCTATTTTTACTGTCACTTTCAGTTTTCTTGTAAAGAGCAGCTAGAACCCCAAGAAAAAATTAAATGGGCACTGCCTGTGTAACGTACAAAACTGATAATCTCAGGTACATATGTTACTGAATGTTGTGGGAAGCATAAAGTTGTTGAAAGGACAGTTACTTGATAATGCATGCTTAAAAACGTAATTTGCATCAATGCTATAAAGATGCAAAATGAGCCATGTTTCATAGTATAATAGACTTAATCAAAAGCACAAAATATACTGCATATTACAAAATTACGTTACACTACATCACATTACATTAAAGTACAACATGTGTATTTTAAAGGCTGCAGTGTTAACCTATTGATAAAGAATTTCGCATGGGAAATATGTTTTATACGCAGTTAAATGCTTTGGGTGGATAAAATTCCATAGGCAAACATACGCTTGATATCGTGGTTTATGATCTTTGCGAGGATTTGAACCGCAATGTCAAAGCAAACTGTAATTATTAAAAGTGTTCACAAAAATAGGGCATCATATATGCATCTTTATGACGGATATCGTCAAACTGGATATCACACTGAAACAGTGGATTCTACAACTTACTATAATGGCGATAATGTAAAACCAAAAGTATTTGTAATCTTATTTTGGACGAAGTTCGTTTTGACATTTTTCAAATTACAAAGTACAGTGCAACAAATACAAAAATAAGACAACTTCTCCCCCAAAAGTGGAAGAGTAATAGTAAGATTCTGATTTGAAGAATCAGCCCATCTATGTGTATCGGCAATGACCCCACCTCCCTTTAGTAGGATTATACCTAAAGTTTGTATTTTGCATCGTCAGAACATTGAGGATAAGTATGATTAAATTATCCCGATTTAAAATGTGCAACCCAAACACGGCCGTCTGATAGAGGTGACAACTTGCTATGTCTACAGGCTTGCAACAATCATGCTAGTTTGTCAGGGAACTTTGATCCCATATGCAGTTGTCTTTGATACTTTGAACAAAGAAGTCATGGGAATGACGAAAATGGTTACAGCCCCATGTTGAAACGGTAGCTTGGACTCTTTCCGGTGTTTGCCCGTTTTGCTTAGTTAATAACATATATTATCCGGAAAATGTCGAGAATCTTGCTTGCCCGTAAAGCATACTTAGCACTGAGCCATAAGCAGAGTGGAATGATAACAATGCGTATAGAGCTGCTCTATTTAAAAACGTTCAGCCCGCTCGGTCCGTTTCTTCTGCTAGTAGGTCAGGTTACCGACCCGTTTTGACTTGAGGACAGCCGGGGCACAGTTTTGTCAACTGGAAGCTGTTGAAAATATGTTGTTTAAGTGACACATGTTTTCAACGCCTTCGTGGCCAGGTGCCCGGAGTCAACAGATTTCTACGGCTCGCTTGAAGCACTGCTCCCTTATGATAACTGTAGGCATGCCGCTGAAATAAAGGTCGGTTTACAAAGAATATGAATCTGATATCATTACACTGACTCAGAGTAAATCGACGTTTGTCAAACTCGGCAATGAAAGAGTGTATTATGTGATTTTCAGCAGCTCTGCAACTGCATTGAAATTGTAAGACGGCAATTCTGTAATTTCCACGTAATATCAGAGTTAACAAAGGTAAGAAGCAAGTCGCTCACCCCAGGCCCGAGTAAGGCAATTTACCCTCACCGATATACGTTTTATAGTGGCATGCAGAGTGGTTGAATAGGCTTGTTGGCAGGTACAATCTTCTGTGTATATTAGCATATATTCCAAGCAGTTCACAAATATATCAGAACCACTAGACGATTCAATGATTAGCTGCCTTAGCATAAGGTTGCAGCTGTGCCATCATTATTAACTACATAATTATACACATGGTAAGAAGTTTGCAGAGATAAGTCATCTTATTGTTACTTCCAACTATACATTCATGTATTTACGGGAATAACGCCCACCCATTTTCTTATTCTCTCCCCCCCTCCATCATATTTGTTATGTCTTGTGCGTTCTCTATTCGTTATCTTGATGTTATCAACCGTTTTGTTGTATTGTCAATTCATGTACAAGAGGCCTTCAAATAGGCAATGTGCCTGTTGGCCAATTGTTTTTGCAAATAAAATAGGTTTAAACCAAATTCCCTATAGGTAGCGTCTCAACCACGTGCCCTATGCAGCAGTGTGCTAAAATCGCTCCACATCATAGTCTCTTTCCCACTAAGAATGACTTCATATTGGTGAGAATCGATGTTTCAGCATTTTTCTAAATATTCAAACTATTAACCAGCGTGACATTCAAAGGCTCAAACAGACAAACACTTAAAGCAGGGAAACACTCTGCATAAGAGTGACTCTTTCCATCCCAACATGTGCTTGATTAACGACCAAAGTGGTTACAGCAATTAGGCAATTTCAAACTGTAAACAGATGGTTAAGTAATATTTTCCTGCAATGACAGGACCGAAGAGATCAGAATTGCCAAACTTCACTCTAATAAGCAAATAATATTTTAACAGACCCCCCCCCCCCATGTAGTATTAGGCTGGTACTCAAAAGGTCAATGGCTGTTGTGCATTCGGTCATCTCTACAGGCAATCAGTACGGCCGTGACTGCCAACAGTAAATTTCCTTTCTAGAGAAGCAACTCGTAGGGAACAGTGATTTAATTGGCTGAGCAATGAGTGCGATTCCATTAAGTTTCTTTCCGTAAATAAATATACGAAAGAACTTTTAGTGTAAGCTACACCTTGTGCCTTAGCACCCGGCACCAAATACATCAGACACAACCCGACAGCGGACAAATTACTTTCCCTAGAACCATCAAAGAAAATATGTACAAATAAAATAATTTTCATACAAAGAGTAAATGTCACACACACGCTTACGTGACGTCCTTGCACTTTCAAAAATAGATGTGGACAAATGAGTCAGTAAGTTGTCTTGACATTCGTTGAGCAGGTTTAATAAGTATACCAAACAAATACTTTAGTTTCATTTCAGTTTGGTTCTTTTTTCATGAGCCTACAATGGTATTGCCAAGCCAATTGGATCTGTAAACTAATTAATGTACACAAAGCGCCTTTATGAGGTCGTCTCGTTTTAACCCCCCAACTTAACGCAAAGTGTTCAGGTAAAGTAATAGAACTATGAGATATATTCTATCAGAACATGTCATCATCTCCCACGCAGGCGGTGGATTTAAACAGGCAAAATGAACATCACGAATTTCTACCTGCAAGTTAAGTCAGAGAGCTGTTATGATACAACAGTCTCATGGCGCAGGGAAAAGGTACTCCATATCTAGAAAACACGTCATCGATATTTTTGGAAGTGAGGAACAATGAGCTATTTTTAACCTTTCCGTGAGAAAAACTGACCATCACCCCCGTATTTTCCTATTTTGTTCCTATGGGAAATCATTAACGCGAACAACAAAACGGCAAACGTGCTACTTCTCCATCATTATCTCATGTCAAAAGAACCACATATGTGCAGCCCAGTGCAACAAATTGCCTTTGGGGGCACAGCTAGGACAAATACTTATCATGGGCATTCATCTCCTTCATACAATTTCTGGAAAGACAAGATCAAATTCGCTCCCGTAGTGCCGATAAAGCGTCAATACTTTTGAGGACCGGCACTACCTCCTAAGTTTTTCTTAAGAATTACTGTCTATACCCCGCCCCGAACACACGCATGGATACACGCATACACACACACACGGATTGAGGGACTCGAGCTGTTCTGAGCTGTTTATCACCCTATAAATCTATTAAAGCCATATATTTCATTCAAAACACTTAAGGTGACAAGTGCAGCAATAGTAGTAGCGTTCTAATACTATTCACTCTTTACGATCTGATTCATGACACATGCATTATTACTTGTCGATTCACTGCCGGTTGTCGCTCCCTCAGATAATAGACACGTATTAAATGAACAGGCCTTTGGTTGGTAAAGCTCTGCTATTCTGTTGACAGTCTAACATAATGTGGTATTGGGATGACAGATTGCAGAACTTGCAATGGCATCTGAAAGGTAAGTGAAGACGCCATCAACGAGTCAGGCTGACATTTGGTATGATGACCGCTAAACAATGAATTACTTCTGCTCCATGGAAGTTGCCGCGGTCACCGCTTATTTTGGCGATAAAAATGTGTCTTTTGGGGTGAAGCAAGATTGTCTTTTGCCCTGTATGTAAAAGACAATCTACCTTTTCGAAGACGTGCGGAGCTGGAAACTCCCAGTAGTGAATGTATCTGGGCTGAAATTACTGTCCCTTCTGGTAAACTGATTCTAGGTGTTTATTATCGTCCACCAGGCCAATCTGCCGCAGAGAGAGACCTATTTCTGGACAATTTATCTCACTCCATTTCGTCTGCTATCGAACTTAACCCTAAAATACTCATAATAACAGGTGATTTTAACGATCGCTGTGTAAGTTGGGATTCTCCCCACACCAACAGTGAACTCGGACAGCGCCTCTTTGATCTGTTGGCTCAAAAACAATCTGCATCAGCTCATATCCGAACCTACTCGTGTGTCGGAGTACTCTGTAAACCTACTAGACCTCATGATAACTGACTCCCCTGGTTATATCCTTAACTCCGGTATACTCCCTCCCATATCCTCCTCTGATCATTCTGTTGTCTTTTGCTCTTTTTCTGTTAATCATTACAAGGATCGCCCCTTTAAACACTCTGTCTGGAACTTCAAGAGGGCTGATTTTGTCAAGTTGAAGAATGTACTCCATCATGCTCCCTGGGAAACTGGTTTCACAGTTTTTGACTCCATAAGTGACTCTGTGTCATACTGGTCAGACCTATTTATTGACACGTGTAAACAGTTTATTCCGTTCCGCGTGGTCACTATTCGACCCAGGGACAAGCCCTGGATCAACTGTAGTATCAAGAGGCTAATAAGGCAGCGCAGTCGCGCGTGGAAGAGATATAAATGCCACACACAAAAGCCTCGGCCTCACACGCTCCTGACTACTCAAAATATTGACCGCCTCTTTCAGTTATACAAACGGAAACGTAATTTTACGGTCAACGCTTTTAAAAACTCCATACGTTTTTACTTTACCAAACTCCGATCTGAACTGGACTCAACAGAGATAAACCCTAAAAGGTGGTGGTACCTTAGCAAATCTATTCTCGGTCACAAACTTTATCAAAACATACCAACTCTTATTGACGATGGAAGGAATATTTCTTCCGATATAGAGAAGTCAGTGACCTTCAACAAGTATTTTGCTGATCAGTGTAAGACTCCGCATGATGACAATCCTTTGCCCTTGCCCGACCTTGCCTTCCGTACTGAGGCCCGTCTGTCTATGTTTCAAGTGCAAGTAAATGCCGTGGAAAAGATTTTAAAATCTCTGAAAACCAGTTCTGCTTGTGGTCCTGACGGTATAGGAAACACCCTTCTTAAATTCTGTGCCCCCTCAATCTGTCGTTCTCTCACTGATCTGTTCAATCTCTGCTTATCCAACTCATATTTTCCAGATCCCTGGAAGAGGTCTAACGTGTGCCCCGTTTTTAAGAAAAGTAACAAACAGTCAAAGGAAAATGATAGGCCTATTTCACTCCTCTGTAATGTATCTAAAGTACTTGAGCGTCTAGTTTATAACGTTTTCTATGAGTATCCAACCTCTAACAATTTATTTTCTGCTAAAAACTCTGGCTTTAAGAAAAACGATTCCACCATAAATCAACTTGTTAGCATTCTTCATACTATTTACAGTGGCCTTGAGTTGGGCCATAAGGCCCGTATGGTTTTCCTGGACATATCCAAGGCCTTTGACAGAGTCTGGCACGCTGGTCTACTTTTTAAACTAAAACAATTGGGGTTTGAAGATCCTGTGTTACTATTTATAGAAAGCTATCTCTCAAACCGACTTCAACGTGTTACTATTGGAGGACAGACTTCACCTTGGCTCCCTATAGAGGCTGGAGTGCCCCAAGGTTCGATCCTTGGTCCCCCTACTTTTCCTCGTTTACATTAACGACATCTCTGTCAACATCACCTGTGACATCCATTTATTCGCGGATGATACCAGTATTTTCGAAATTGTCCACGAACCAATGGCCACAGCTGAAAGCCTTGATCATAATCTTACACAAATTCATCGTTGGGGCAAGCTCTGGCGGATGACATTTAATGCCATAAAATCCATCTCAATGACCTTCTCAGCTAAACGACATAAGCCAGATCATCCTCTCCTACTTCTTGGAAACACACCGATACCTGAGGCCACTCTACATACTCACCTTGGAGTTACACTCTCAAGTAATTTGTCATGGCACCAGCATATAAAACGTATTGTTAATAAAGAAGTCAACGGCTTGCTCTTTTACGCAGACTCAAATATAAACTCTCCCGCCAGACACTCATACGGTTATATAGTACAATGATTCGTCCTATCCTCGAATATGGGTGTGTCCTGTTTGACAATTGCACTGAAAACCTGTCACAAGCTATAGAAGCTGTGCAGCATGAGGCAGCCAGGATTCGCCTTGGCGCAACTAGATACACTCCACGTGTCTTACTTCTTGAAGAGCTTGAATGGCAAACTCTGGCAAATCGGAGGAAATCCTTTAAACTTATTCTTTTCTTTAAAATGTACAATAGGTTGACTCCACAATGCCAACATGATCTAGTTCCTCGTGACGTTGCATTCACTACTGGGCGCCTTTTGAGAAATCGTACTGAATTACGCCAAATTAGGTTCACCACCAATCGCTTCGGCGATTCATTTCTCCTGTGTGCTATCAAATTATGGAATAACCTCCCGGTTGATGCTCATCTCACCAATTCCCTGCCGCAGTTTAAATCTAAATTAAATCTATTACTCTTAAGGTAGCGATCTAGTGAACAACATAAAAATCAACGATGTTTCACTTTTTACATTTTCTGGTCTGTTAACAAGTTTACTTTAAGTTCCGCATTGTTTCGTTGCTAAATACTATTTACATTGACGTTAAAATCGTTGTTTTTCCTGACGCGGTCATACCACACTGAAGTGTAAACAAAGCTGCCACTGAACGTGCCGGTTTGTTGGGTCACGTGACCTGTGATGCGTCCACACTGATACATATCTAGCGAGGTCAGGGGGTCACGGTCTGACTCCAAAAACAACTTCAAAGCGGTTCCTCCGTACCCATCAAAAGAAAAAGGAAAAAGGGTCGCAAAAGAAAAAAATATATTGTACGAATGGACATGGATATCAGGACAAAACTTGCCGATAGTGACAAGGGCTCGTAATACCAAACGTGGCCTGAAGAGCCCAGGCCCCAGCTTTTAGTTTCAGCGGTTGTGCCATCCACATCCACCGGCACCGAATCTGAATCGGACAGTCTCGATGACGGCGACGGGAAAACTCATTTATCAGCAACGCATAAAAAAAAAAAAAGTTAACTGAAAAATGTATGCGTGCACTGGATATTTCCTTGGACAGTGAATCAAGTGTGACCAGAGCCTCTGCCCCTGCCCCTGCCCCTGCCCCTGCTCCGTCCCCGTCCCCTCGGCTGCAGTAGCCTGTTCTTCGCAGTGGCATTTTGGCGAGTTACGGGAAGAAGTTGAGGATGTATACATAAAATGCTATGAGATGGGGCCGTGATCCAATCTTTTTATTTTATGACAACAATTTATTTCACCATTTTCGGGTTTCATTGGGCTATATGCACCGTTCGTCAACACTGAAGTTCGGTTTATTAGTTTCTTGGTCAGCGTTTCAAGTCTGTGATACGAAAACCCGTCCGCCAGCCTGAATGTAGCCTGTTTGGCTGGAACTTGTTGTAAACAAGCAAAACAACCTGTGAAAATCGCAGAACAATGAGACATGTCGGGGTAATTTAAAACAGATTCTTATATATCGCTTGGTGTTTTCATGAATGGTGCGATTCATTCGACCCTAGTTGTACACTTCATCCCTCGCTATCGTCAACTTTCACGGCTGTTGCGGCAGCAGTTATCTTTGGCACATTTGCATAATTAGCTCTCTCAAGTTCTAGTACGCATGCTCGCTGGGTAACTCCGCCTACTTCCGCGAAAACGTCATATGGCGCTAAATTTCCACGAGGGTATTTAAAAGCACAGGAGACGTACCTCCTTATGAATATGTGATTTTAAGCTATAAATCACTATATTTTACATGTTTTGAACATTGATAGACAACTATGGAGGTCGTACTTATCGCGGAAGTTCAAAAATAGAACCTGTCTTGAATAGTTTTGGCGGCATTGACCGACGAAGGTCAAAGATCATCAGACCAAGAGATACAGCCTGTTTTCTCGGGTTCACTTTTACGAAGGAACGGCCACTTCCAGCGAAATTGGGGAAAAATCCACTGCCTCGATTCTGTTCAGACTTGGCATGTATGATAAGTTATTTATTTTCTCTAAAAAGGTGTTTTTGTTTGTTGATAACGGGAATAGTTTTGTAGTTTCACCGTCATTCGCAGAGCTTTCACCCAAAGTACATGTACATGGCACAACTATAAATATCTTTCGTGACCTAAAACAGGGCTCGTTTTCGTTATCGACAATACAAAACACGTTTTGATGGCCAAGAATCTACGCTAGCGGTAAAACGGACGGAAGTGGTCATCTGATAATCTGTTGACCTTCCAATTTCGCTGGAGTGGCTTTGGGTTGGCACAAACGATTGTCCGACTTTGTGGCTTCATAAAATAAATACTGTTGGATAGATTTTAATAAAGGTGGTATTTTCGTTTGCGCCAGACACTCAGCTTTTAGAAAAGATATACTTTTATATGGTTTACTCTTGCCTATTTTTCACAATCGCGAGAAATGGTGAGCAATATCCGTTCATATGCGTTCACTAGATCGCCACCTTAAGTGTTGACAAAAAGCCCACATACTTTAAACATGGAAGTCGTTTCCTAAACATATGCCACACGCAGCTACGTCTTAACTTCTCTGTTTTAAATGCCCATCTACATCATGTCAATATCCTTCCAGCCTCAACGTGTGCATGCTCTCATACTACTGAAGATACGAAACATTACCTTTTGTTTTGCCCCAAGTTCACTGTGCAAAGGGTCCGTCTACTGAACACTGTGTGTCACTTACTCGCTCCAGGTGTAATTCTGACTTTAATAGTTCAGTGCTCTAGTGGCATTTTACTAAATATTCTCTTGAAAGGTAGTGAGGACTTGCCAGACACTGATAATGTATTCATCTTTGAGGCTGTTCAGACATTCATATCAGAATCTAGACGTTTTATCTACTAATTTAGTATATGATCTAATTATAAGTCTCCATTATCTGGCATCAATTGTATTATTCGTGTACAAGCCGTGGATTGAGTCTTCTGTTCTCGTCCAGTGTGTATTGTATATATTCCTGTGGGTCCTTTTATGTACTGGAGAGCCTCCAGATTAGTCTTTGTGTACTATTAGGCAATCCAGAGAAAATAAATACGTTTATAATAATTAAATCATTAAACGCATGGCACCACGACTCGAAAATGACTTACCGTTGCAGACCCTATATTTATATATATATATATGTATGCATGTCCCTGACATGACTATGACTGTAAGATTATATAAATCTGTTCCGTAACTCTTAACAGAATTTACATTACAATTCACATGAACGTTCTCTTTACCTACAGAAGTGTTTCATGCCCTCTTTGGTTGTCTGCCATACTTGAGTATCATCTATTATACTACACATTATATGACAATAGTTTAGAACCACGTGTGCACCCTCCTTGTACATTACTGCATGGCGTCAGTTGATAAGTTAAGAAATTACGAAAACAACCAAAATAAAACACAAAAAATCACCCCCCCCAAAAAAAAAACCAACAAACAAGAAACAAATAAAAAAAAATTAAAAAGTTCCCCAGAGTGCAACAAACAATTTCATTAATAGCACTTGACCACAAGTAAAGTTTCACATAGGGAATTCTGACCTCTGTACAACTTAAATATAAGGCCAGGGATATACAACTGTATATGGTGAAGCTAGTCTTGCTCACTGGTTTCCAGTCTCAAAACAACACAGAGGTCTTCTGCCTTGATTAATCATTTGTGCACTCTGTGTTAAATGATAAAGAACAAACTTTGGTCAGCCTGAAAACCAACCCTTTTTAGGATAATGCGCAAACCTGTAGCCAGAATGTCAAAATTGAACGCAAAGCACTGTGGTGGTACTTTTTGGGCCAGGAATGAATGCCAGAGAAATATTAATACTTCAAAATTCAGATACTTGCTCTGACAAATTCATCTTGTTAATTGTGCATATGATTCATTTCTTACTGGGAGCCTTTGTTGCAAAGTTAGGTCAAGCTATATGACCTGCATTGGGTATTTGAACAAAATAGGCCACAAAGCAGCCTCCTTGATTCAACAGTTGTGGGAACCTATGGAAAATAACCCACAACACCGACGGATTTTTGTCCAAATACATGGATTTCCGTATATCAGGAGAACAATGTGGTACGTTATAATTGTACACAGGCATGCCGACGTCTTGGTGTAATTAAAATACAAGGTTTCGATCGTCTGTCCCATATTCACTATGTATGTCTGCGTGATGACTGCCACCCCTACATCTCGCAAAGTACGGCTGTGCGATCCTAAAGGACACACTCGGCAACTGGATTTCGAAAGGTCCCCCTGAGGATCAAGACCGACGGGGTGGGTAAAAAGTCGTGGTTTGGACTTGCATTTCTTCTTGTGTCGGAACAGAACAGGTTTTCATCAATGGCAAACTGATGTCCCAACGCTACACAGATCTATCAGGCATTAATACCACATTTGTCACCTCTTGAGAAGTTGCACCCAGAGTCGGGTAGAACAAGAATAGAAGGTCTCTGTATGCCTCTTGTAGATGCCACATCGGCCTGGAATTTCCATCTCAATTTGCAAATTAGGAACATGAAAACCTTTAGAAGTAGAAACTGCAAATATTTCATGGTACATGCAGGTGTATTAGTTAAATGATTTCCAAAAAGAATTAATTTCACTGGCCTCAAAAGTAACTGCTTTATGATTACTTCAAGGTACAATCCAATGGAAATACACAGTTACCCTCGTGACAAGAATTTTGTTTATTTTGATGTGTATATTGTATTCAGTTCAATACACAGGAAATGGCCAATTGAAACTTTTGTTGACACAGTCACGGCAACCTACCAGCCTTCATTTAGCAAGTATCATGCAGCCACATCAACAACAACAGGTCCACACCTTGACGTGGTCGGTGTCTTGGCCAAACAAGTCTGTTAGAAGCGCCTCCAATGTCCAGAGCTGACCAATGCGCCCATTGAAAAGAGGACAGCCATTGCCAGATTGCGTATGTCGCGCCTTGTAGGATCCACGCGATCACTTGTTCAAGCTTGCTTTGATTATAAACCATTATTTTGTTCGTACCTGTATGACATGTGCAACTGAGGTCACATCCGAAGAAAGGCGTCTTCAATGTTAAGTGTAGGACTGAAATGCAGTGATAAAGCCTGCGTCGCATCGCAAATTTCTGATCAATAATCATCAACGAGCAAAATACGTGATGCCTATGAGAGGCCACTCAGTATGACAGGAATTGCATATGCAAAGAATTTTTATCCTTTTATATGCCTGCCGTTTCTAAGGGCTGGGTATCACCTCCACGAGCTAGGACAGTGTTGCGGAGCTCCCCAGCTTGGACATACATAGAAATCCCTGATGCAACATCTAAGTCGCATCTCCGCACAGCAAGCCACAAGCAGATTTTGGTCCGTCATTCATCACTCTGCACGACCTATTAATAACAAACAACAACACTCTTAAAAACGAAGCGCTTCTCAAAACAGCTGTTTCATCACTTGTATTTTTAACTCTCTTTCCCACCCCACAGCTCAAGAAAAAGATATGCACATCCAAAGGACATTGGCATAGAAACGACCGGCTACGCGCATTACTGCCCCTCACCAAGCAAGAATCGTCGTTTGTCATGCAAAGTGGCGAGGAAGTCCTTGCCTTGGTCTGAATCGGTCTTTTGCCTTGTTTTGACCAATGGATGTAAATAGACATTTCATTTCTTTCTCTAGTGTTTCAGAAAGTAGTTGAGTATATGAGACATTTTGTTTCCAATTTGCTGTATCCAATCGGCAAATAGTTATGTTTATTATTGATTTGACTCCAAAATAAATCCATGAACCATATAATTATGTCTATGTGGATAAACGACTGAAGACACTATATACGTAAATTAAAGAATATGCAAATAGCTTATGAACCACTTAAAACGCGATATACAAACAACACAAGAGAATATTTTTATGCATACATGTGCCTTGCACGTGAATATGCCTTTATTTTTGTATAATATCTGCACTTTTCTTTATTCTTATTTATGCATGAGGGTTGTTGTAACAAAAAAGTTGACTTCAACCCACTAAACTGAGGTTCCAATCTTGCGGAAATTAATGTCCTTTCAATAAAATGTTACAAAATTTGCAATGAATAAAAATAAGCAAAATGTTAGCAAAAGGTGGCAAAAAAAGAGAAAAAGCAAAACTAGGTCGGGACTCGGAACTCACAAAACTACGACAGGACCGAAAGTAGATGGCTTTTGTTATGACCACTTGGCCACTGCAGGTCGGATAAAGTTTAAAACAAATCATATTCCTGTAGCATATGCATACAACGATCTCTTTATTGAAGTTGTCAACATCTGTAATCCATCTTTCCAAGGTATTTAAAGGTAACATTTCATGTTTATGAAGGATTGGTCACTCATACACGTAGCGACAAGATTAAATGTAAACAAGAATCATGTCTGCTGATTCGGATACGCACCCCGTTGACCCTTACCGGACAGACATCATGCTTTCTAAGATTCTGTCTCGTGTGAAACCATTCCTGTCAATTTTTTTAATCGGTAAACGTTTGTTGTGTTAAAGGTACTGCTCTACGTCTCGTAGACCCAAGTAGAGAAAATATATTTCCATACTGTATATAAAATGCAAGGCCTAGGTTTAAAGGCTGTATTCATCCTATGTGTTTTAGTCTTCAGTATTTGCGCTCCACTTTAGAAGCTATAGTAAGGTGAGCGATCCTGGTGATAGATAAAGGTATATTTTGCAACAGGTGCATTGTGCGTCAGGAGCCGACAGCATTGATGGAATATGCTCATATTACTACACTGCATAACCCTGGTCTCGCTCATTATAATGTGATAACAAGATTGCCATAATGAATCCCAACACAATGTACTTATCAAGGCAGGTTTCCTCTGGATCATAGGCAAACTGTGTGTTGTCTACTCCACAAGTGTCATAGCGATAACACAGAACTTAGTCTGCTTTGGAGGCAACAAGGCAGACACAATCAATCAAAACATACTGTAAACATGAATACTTTTCCCCCCTTTCATTCATTTTAAAACTTCATCTGCAAGTTCCTGATGATTACAGTGTGCGTACACTTCATTTGCTCATGACTCTGCAATCAAGTTGAGTCAAGTGATGAGCTAACGGTGAAAGCAGGCAGGTGAATTCTGTAATTCACCTCCCCGGAGAGAGGAAAAAAACAGAAAAAACCCTACAGATATTTAGTTTAAATGTGTCATGATGTATGTACTAATGTATCCATGAAATAGTGTGCATCACAGATTTGTGCACAAGTTGCCAGCTTTGCTTGACGTTCAAGTGTCTGCAGTTTCCTTGGAGGGTTGATAACAATGGACTGATCTAAAAGAAGACTCCAGCACGTACACCCAATTAACAATGACCAATAGTGCTTGAGAAAACTACAAAAGCATTGAATCAATTCCGGCACAAAAGTTTAACTTGTGGTTTCACCACCAGGGATGCACGGAACAACCCCACATTACACAACAATTGTATACTGATCACTATAAATTCGATGATTTGCTCCCGTAATAATAAATTCTTAAATGGGAGATGACACCCCCCTCCCTGGAGATATTAATATATCCAGAAAAAATAGTATTTATAATAATATATATTTAAAGATTATGAAGATTTTTAATAAGTAAAAGCCATCGGAACCCTACCAAGATTTACTGCTAACTAAACAAAACGAGATATACTTAGTTGCTCACAAACGGGGACCATTCAAGTCATGTATGCATATACTCAGTATGAGTTAAAATCTTTTGTCGCCTCTGAGAGCCTGTTAAACCTAACAGTGAGCACTCTTCAACCTGCAGAATTTTACCCAGACGGAAAAAAATCCATGACTAACATGAAATTATTTGAATGACAAAATAACCTTATCAGAATTGATTACAACATACAATACTGATTGCATAATATTTTACTATTTATCATGATAGCACTTGAAACTTTCCAAGATTAACCATATGATTTGTTAGTAGACATTTACTCATCAGTGTCAAGTTCTCAACGAACCAGACGAGTTATTGGTCTGTGCAATTCAGCAGCTCTTGTCTTAACTAGCACTGAACGGACTTTACCATCTCTTCCCACATAAATTTCTTTATCAATAGCCCACGGCCAGATATTACGTGGAAGTCATGGCTCATTTACTAAAACGAATTCACCGATTTTCATATTTTTTATTGGAGTGTGCCATTTTGATCTAATTTATAATTTAGGTGGATATTCTTGATCCATCGGCTCCAAAAATGTTGGCAATATGTACATACTTCCATTTTCTGCAACATTTGTCAGAAGCAGAGTCAACATTTGGAGGCATATTAGCTGAATGATTGAAGACCAAAAGGTTGTTTGGTGTAATGGGTATATGATCATTTGGATCATCACTCAGCTTTGTAACAGGCCTACTATATACGATTGCTTCTACCTCGGAAACAAATGTACACAAGGTCTCATCACTCAAGTGTGAAGCTTTAGGTAGAACCGCACGTAAAATCCTGTTAATCACATCTACGAGTGTTGCTCACACCTCTCCCTGATGTGGACTCAAAATAGGAATGAAACTCCAACTAATTGAATGAGCAGAATCATATGAAAACAAAGCATATTTTGTATGATGCAAATAAGCTTGTCCCAACTCAACTTCTCCTCTGACAAAGTTAGTGCCGCTATCTGACCAGACTTTGATTGGTTGTGACCTACATGCTACAAAATGACAAAAGGCAAAAATAAATGCATCTGCTTCAAGCGAATAAAATATTTATACATGCACAGCTCTTGTGTTATGCAAGTAAAGATGCATCCAGATCTCTTCCGGTGTGAGCGATATATTTGTGTATTATATGGCCCAAATACATCAATACCAAAATAGCTAAAAGTCCTTAAATAATGTGATACACGCTCTTTTGCACAGTATACAATTCACGAGAAGGCGCTTCACAATGAATCGAGCCCTAACAGTCCAATATTTGGTACGAATTAGGCTCAAAGTCCATTCTAGACCATGGTGACCTTTCTCACGAAAAAGACATACAACAGTCACAGCTACAGGACTGTCATAAGGAACAAGCACTGGATGTTCTCCTACTCTACTTCCTATGCGCATAATCCTTTTTTTTTAATCCAGGAATGAATTAAGAGAAATAACACACCTTAATTTTAATAGCGCCTGACCTGATTTTAAATCAGTCATTTCTCTATTATAAGATTGTTGTTGAACATGTCTGATTAACATGTCATGTGCACATTGACGCTCATCAGCAGTCAATATGCCAGGTTCACTGCTCCGTTTTGTTTTCAACAGAACAAATCTTCGGATCCAAGCAACACCATTGACTAACTTGGACCAAGATGAAAAGCGGTTCACCATTCTGTTCAGCCAAGAACACAAATTTCAGTTGCTCATTTTTGACCTGTGTAACCTCAGGGTCATCTGGCTGAATTTCAACACAAGGAGAAACCTCTTTCGACTTCAACCAGTAAGGATAATATAACCATGACGGACCTTCACACCATGCTTTAATGGCGTTTTGCTTGAAGACTGTACCAGGTCGAGTGACAAGACCTGCACAAGCATGCCACCATTGTTTAGGGCTTGTGAGTGAGCGAATGACATTGACTCTATTTTCAACAACAACACGAAATCTACGTGTTTCATTTTTGATGTAACCTAGCACTGTTTTGGAATCTGTCCAAAAGAAAGCAGGAGTATCAGAACCAAAGTCCAATACATTTTTGACAGTGTTGTATAGCATAACACCGCATTTTGCTGCCTGTAACTCTAACCTAGGTATTGAGCAATAATGTCTGTTTATTGGCAGTACATGGGTTTTACTTATCAAAAACCTACACAATATTTGTCTTTTCATGTTATTACATCGGAAATAGATAACGGCTTCGAACAGTCTTTCTGAAGAATCACAAAATATATGATACTCTTGATAGCCATTATCGAATTCAGATTGTTTAATACATCGTAGAAAAACAAGTTGTTTAGTGAAGTTTGACTTTACACTTTTTCATCCCACTCAAGTTTGCATCTTGTAACGTCTTGTCACAAAAGTTTGCCTGGTAACACCCATGATATAATAAGACCCAAAGGATCAAATATTGATGAAGTGAAACTAAGCTTTGATCTACCAGTTACTTGCTTCAACGGCACATCTTTGATAGAAAACATGAATGCAGCATTTCGTATATGCCACTTTATGCCTAAGGCTCGACCAATAAATTCACTTGAGAATTCGTAGACTTCCTTTGCCCTACGGCTTTTGGGAATTTCTGCCATTAATTGTTCATCTTTAATAACAAATTTCCATAGTTCAAAACCACCTTTGTGGAGAACAGCAGAAACGCCCACTACGTATATGTAAATTGTATCTTTTACTAAAGGATCAGCATCTGGATATCGAGTGTCAAAAACTCTTTCTTAAAGCATAAGAGGCTGCTGCTGATGACCAAATACCTCCAAAGATATTTTCTTTATTCCTAAGATATATATCTCCGTCCTTGAACCAAAGAAAATGAAGCGCATCGCGATCGTAGCTAGGAAAAAGCACTTGATTGTACACGGCAACTATGTCAGCCGGTATTGCGTAACTATGAAGCCGAAAACGCAAAAGGACAGATATTAGATTATTCACTTAATCTGGACCCTGAAAACATTGGTCATTCAAACTTTTGCCTTCACAACGTGCAGCACAACAACAAAAAACTACACGAAGTTTTTCTGGTTTGTTTGGATTTAAGACCATATGATGTGGGATATACCACACATGACCAAGGTTTGACATAGATTCTTTCGGTACCATTTCTGCATAATCGAACGGTAACAACTTTGGTATCTCTGCATCATATCTAGAAAATAAGCTGTCATGCTTCAAAGTTTGATTAAATTTCAAGGCGTTTATGTGCAAGATCAGAATTGTTTGGTAACTTTTTATTTGGATCTTTCCGTGGTATTGGTAGTTGATAGTCACCTTCGAACTTTTGACATGTTTTGTCCCAAAGGTCAATGACCTTTTTGTTAAGGACAGACTTGCCTTCACTCTCAAAATCATTATTCTTTTCATTCCAAACATAGCCGGTCTTGACTGACAAAATGTCATGATGTAAATTCTCAAGGGAAGTTGAAGTCAATAAAAAGTTACAACCTACCAAATTGTTTTTGGCTGTAGACTTACTACAACCTTTCCCTGAAACTGTCCATCCCAATTTATAATGCACTTAGAAAGGTTGCCCAGGCAAACCTCTCCTGACCTCGATTGGGATCAACGCATCGGCAAAATCCTGGCCAATCAAAATATCGATTTTCTGACAGTCATTTGTCGAGACACCAATGCCAGCCATATATGAATATTGTTCTGTGTCCACACGGGTGGAAACCACCGGAATATTATCTACAACTTTAAGTCCAGACAACACCATGGACTCGGGTCAAGATGATAGCCTGAATGAAACCTGTTTGTGAGCAACACAGTTTTCCTCTGGTATAGTTTTCAAAATATAATTGCAAGTTTGACCTTTTAAACCAAAACAATCAGATAACTCTTTGGCACAGAAACTGTTACGCGAAAGCGTGTCTAGAGCAGCATAAGTGCACACATTTGATTTTACAATTAGTATGAAGCATTCATTTGAATTTGCTGCACACACCGATGTGTTTTGATCGGTATGTAAAAATACACTATGCTTCTTTTAACAAATAGAGCAATGATTTTTGCCTGTACAGTCTGAAATAGTATGATTACCACGCAAACAGTTCTCACACAGTCTTTTTGTTTCAACAAACAAGATTCGATCATTGATCTTGAGCGGACACTGTATAATTGCATGCCTTCGTGAACATAACCTGCATGGAGCACGCATGCGCAGTTTTTCATTACGCATTTCAGAACCTACAGCAGCGCCGTCAACAGCCCGATTAGCGTCTTCCATAGCCCGACCTGAATCCCTGTTCCCGGAATTTGCATGTCGCCTACCACGACGAGGAGATTTATTGACAAGTTTGTTTTGTTCAACTTTGCTAACGTTAGAGGTGACTACCTTTTTAGCCTGGTGTCTTTCTACTTTGGCGGTGGCAACAACCAAAGGGTCATATATTTCGTCAGAAATTAACTCAATAAATTCCACCTAAGATTTGAAGTCCAAATAGCAGTCATTCTCGCCCTTTAGACTTAAGCTCTTTCTTTGCCTACCTATTTTGTACAAAGTTAGGTGAGAGGTAAAATCAAATATGATCACTTGGGCGTTGACCTCAACTAAGCTGTCTAAGCTATCAAGAACACGGTTTTGACTAACATAATGTTCTTATTATTTGTTCAGTCACCCGATGCTTTGAGCTATATAGATCTTTCAAAGTTTTCAAAGCCTGCTTGTAACCACTTTCCCCACCTACATACAAGCTAGAAACTATCGCTTGAAATGCTTCACCTGTAGTATATTCCTTAACCTGGGCCTGTATGCAAAAAGGAGATGTAACTTGACAAATTACAGATGAGCACCTTCACCGGAACATACTGGACATACCATAACTACAATAGAAGTACATACACTTCAGTTCGAACTCAACTCTTTCCATTTATGACTATTACTTTGCGTATAAAATATAAATCTTACACTTTTAACTTTACGACAATTATTTCGCTTATAAAGTACAAATTTTACGCTTATAAATTTATCTCTGCGTTATACCGCATGAGTTGTACAATATTAATTTTACTTCATGCTCAAGAGGGATGCAAGGGCTCCATGGGGATTTTGTAAGTGCTCTATGTAAGTGTACTGTTCAACATGGTAACGTTTCATTAGGTAGGCTCCTACTACCTATATATGGTACTTTCAGAGGATCAAATAAAACGGGATGTTTTGTCGCAAGAAGTAAGCTGTACCTTTACTTACCCACAACAAATACAACGATGTCGAATTACAATGTATATTTGATCAAATTGCCATCAGAATAGTTAGGCTAATTGATAGTTTTGGGACCGGGTTAGCGGGTCTGACCCCACTATAATATCTGAATTGTACATACCCAAGCTGAGTTCTGTTCACCAGAATCTTTTCTTGCGTCGGTCGTAGCATCTGTTGCTGGCTGCATCGCTGATTTTTCCTTCCTTACTTTGGGTATTTTGAGACTGCTTGTGCTAGTACAGCGATACAACTCCTGACGAACGTACTAAGATAAGACCACCACTGCAATGACCAAGTTGCAAGTGTGGATTCTGAGCTCGCAAGAACTTCAAATACAATTTAGACAAAGACTTAATTTTTCTGTTGAGTTTAAATGTAATGAGAACTTGTGTGGGAATTATTAAATCTGATTAGAACTATTGGTTTCTTTGGGTGAGAAAAGAATCGCTGCCACGTCGGTGATGAAAGACGGCGTTGAAACAGCAATGCCTTTGAAGTAGGATTAGGACGTGCAGTCATGTCATGATCTCGGCTGACTGTACGGTCTGTCTTCAACACTTTTCTTCGGATAAAATGTTGAAAACTCAAGATAGCATAAAGAAGAAAACAAAGTACATGTAACAAAAGCGACCTAATGCATAAAATGTATGACCATATGGTTTGGGAACCACGGCGCTAATGCATCAGCGTCATCGCTAGAGTGGACACAGCGGTGGCCATTTTTAAACGAGTTGTTGCCACGACCGGTCATATGACCACTTTCTCAAGCCCATCCCCTTCACACTAACAACAAACACGGTCGTCGTGACTGTCAACGCTCAGCAAGAAGCTCTACCAAATACCCCCGTTTTTCTCTGTTTTGAAATTTCAGCAGAAATTTGATTTTTACATGACAGATACATTAGATATTCATCCATACCAAGATCAAAATGAAATTTTGGCCGAAATTTCGGGTGATTTGTATCAAATACCCCCGTTTTTCTCTGTTTTGAAATTTCAGCAGAAATTTGATTTTTACATGACAGATACATTAGATATTCATCCATACCAAGATCAAAATACATTTTTGGCCGAAATTTCGGGTGATTTGTATCTCGCTACCTTAACATATATATACGCGCATAACACTTTGTATTGAACTATACACTAACTACCCTTGATATTACTTTACTGGTTTCCTTTGCCTTACAGCGTGCAACACATCAAGCAACAGCCACGACTATTCAAGCTTGAAAGACGCTAAGCAAGACTTTAATAAGAAACCTGAATTTATAATATTTTAATTGTTTTAGAGTGAATATGAACTACTATTTGCAGCAAGCGCTTCATATATATAATGCTTACACGAAGTTGGTGGGCCTACCTTCTATGACATCCCACTTTCCTTTATTCACTTGAATTATAGCTACAAATAAAATATTTGATACTAAGAGCGTGAAAACTTCAGTAAAATGCAAAAAAAAAAAAAAATTGACAACTTCAAAGTTTTATGCAAATTAGTCAAACTTACAACTTTCGAGTTCCCTTATGGTGTTTCATGACCGGGTTCTATGCTTAACTCTTTGCTACAGTGATACTTCTGGGTACGACATCAAAGCTCCAGTACACGCACAGGGAATACTGGAGTATATATAGGGAAAGTGCTTGTGATTTGCACGTACGCCCAATTGACAGTGACCAAAAGTGCTTAAGAAAACTACAAAAGCATTGAATCAATTCCGGCACAAATGTTTAACTTGTGGTTGCACCACCAGGGTTGCACGGAACAACCCCACATTACACAACAATTGTATACTGATCGCTATAAATTCGAGGATTTGCTCCTGTAATACTAATAAATTCGTACATGGGAATTGACAGTATGAAATGCATGTACAATTAACATGTTAAGCCAGCGGTTGGGGGCATGACATGCTTACCCAATGTTATATTCATAAGCAAGAGTATAAAACTTAATTTATGACCCAGTAGTCAACAAATATCTTCATCATGCAAGACAATTATTTTTCACAATGATGTACTGTTTCGATTCGCCAGTCTCACAAAGCTTGAAGAATTAACAACCCCTATGCTTGAGTGCGCGCAATTTACAGGTGGCACAGCTGTCGTCGTTGGCTTCACCATATGAGTTCGGTTAATTTCAACAGATAATATCTAAGCCATTTTTAAATGATCCACTTGGTCCATTGGTTTGATTGATTAACTTTTCAAACAGAACATGGAAGCCAGAAAAATTAGACATTCAGTGACGTTAGCACGAGCTTTGACCATTTCTTCCTTTCAGATAGACTGTCAACGTTGACTCTTCTTTACCCGATGAAATACATAACAGGTGTCACAATGCATTTATACAAAATCGTTCCGTTGTGTTCAGCCACTATCCTCATGTCGCATAAGGTCCTTATTAGGCGGCTAAATGTCCCTTGGTATGATTAGCCAAACTATTAACAATCGGTTTAGTTTTCAAGGATGCACGTTAGGAAAAATGCAATTTCCCTTTCAGCTATCGTATGACAACAACTCGAACACGACAAAGTGACGATGGCAATGTGGTGACAGTTAACGATGGGCTGCTCTGCTGTTCCTCCCTTCAAGCATTACCAGTACATATTTTGGTATTTTCACATGAAAGATAATATACATGTTGCATTCATTTTACCATTTTGATTATCAAAATTAGATCTGTAGCATTTAACACTCAAAAGAATGTATTATAAATCTGATAGATCCAGCCTGCGAACCACTGACAGTCATCCAGTGGTTTCGGTGGCACCTCCGGCGGTTCCATGGTGACAGATCCCAACATCTTATCGGAGTTTTGCCCATCGGTTTTCCGGCGGTTCCCCGCTAGCAAGCCATTAGGCGTTTACTGGATCTCTGGGATTCTCCGTTGGCAGTGCGCCATTATCCATTCATGGCCTGCAGGGCTTATTACTTTCTTATTGGTGGAGGTGGGGGTAAGGGAAAATCTTTACAACCAATGTGACAGTGCTTGCAAATACTGCTGAAAATAGGGATAACTGATGTCAATTTGGAATCAATTCTATATGTTAGAATAAATGCTCATCAGTATATAAAATTACTTAAAGTGCAACAAGCAAAATATCCTTCACTTTTGTATTACTGCCCCAAAATTGTCTTGGCCAGAGAACATGCATAAAGAGAGAGCACAATTAAATAACAAAAAAAGTAGCATTTCACAATTTGGCAATCACACCATGAAGTTAAATGACATACTGCTTAGCATGCAGTGAAATATTGTCATTGGACCTAGTCTATTCTTATCGCTCCACACTATTTCTAACCCATCATGTTAATTTACAATTAATGTACATGCCAATGTTTTTGAGTCACAGGCCACCTTTTCTTCTCTCTCAAGAAAATTTCATAACTCATCATGTTTAATTACGATTAATGGACCTGATGTAGTTTTTGAGTTGTATGCTACAATTTCATCTCTCGCAAGAACATGTAGCTCGTCAGATTTTCATTAAATTCAATTTTAATCAAATTTTCACATTTTCTGCGACATTATAAAGTCTGTTAACTCTTTTAACAGCAAGTTTTGGATCTAGTCAACACATTTCCTCGGTGCGCTTAGAGAGCAATGCGCCCGACGCACGCCGAGGAAAGCTGTTGAACTGACCCATTATATTCCATTATATTCCAAGGGTTTATAGGCGTGCTGGTACTTGAATGGTAGGTCTTCTTACAAAGCATATTAATTCAGTATCCATTTGATAATTCAGGGAAGTTCATCTTAAGTACTTCGACTAGGTCGCAGATGGCACTGAAAGAGTCAAAATGATTAAGTAATGTAGCATAAGGTCATCAACAACTGTAAAATCTGTTTAATACATGTATCTCTTATATGTTCTATCTATGATATTATAGGGATCAAATAAGCTCCACAAAACGTAGCTGAGATTATTTATTATGTCTCCCCGTGCAACAGGGGGCATATTGTTTTTGCGTCCGTTTCTTCTACTTCTTCTCTTACTTCTTCTTTTTCTTCTTCTTTTCTTCTTCTGCTTCAACACATTGTTGTGTGCATTGCGGACGCGATAACTCAAGAAAGATTTGACTTGGGAAATTGATTTTTTTGTGAAGATGTTCCTATTGAAAATCTTGCTGGGGATTGCAGATGGGCGACCTTGACATATTTTTCAAGATCACATGGGCATGTCATCTAAAATTGACGCGGACGCAACAACTCTGCAGGGTTTTGACTTGGGAGGTTGAAATTTTGCATGAGTATGTACCATAATATGAACTAGGTAAAGTTTGTAGGTCGGTTTGACCTATTTTCAAGGTCACATGGTCACTTTTTAAAAATGATTGCAGATGCACTTGAGAAAGATTTGACTGAAAGAGGTTGAACATTATATGTGATTATGTGCAATACTAAAGAAAAACATGATCAATATTCATTAATTCCAAGCCCAACACTGACAGCAAAGACATTTCAGACTTGCCAAAGCATCAACATTTCTCTTCCAATACCAATGTGAAGAAACAAATTTCACTCCTGACTTGAAACAGGCAGTGACCCATAAAAGGAAACTGGTGGTTTTAAACCGGTCCTCTCAACCTTAGAAATATTCATCATTAACTGCAGACACTTGTTCTTTTCCAAAATCTATAGGCCTAACCACCCAAAACACAAATTTCATTATTTCTGCCAAAAATAAAAAGAGACCAGTTAGGCCTATCACCTTCTAGTTCTCCCGACTTGTCAGTCAGCTAAGTTTACAGCAAAAGAGTAAAGTAGGCCTACATCGTTTTTGTGAAATTTATGAATCTGGAACATTATAAACTCACTCTACCTCCACTATAACTATGAGTCGGAGAACACAGCCCACAGCACAACATAGCCAATGAAGTAATTT
Source organism: Hermodice carunculata (assembly GCA_964020975.1). Taxonomy (NCBI): domain Eukaryota; kingdom Metazoa; phylum Annelida; class Polychaeta; order Eunicida; family Amphinomidae; genus Hermodice; species Hermodice carunculata. The sequence continues at coordinate 100,040,496 of OZ026617.1, forward strand.
TCAAATAGTGAAGAAAAAAAACATGATCCACATTCATTAATTCCAAACCCAACAAAGACAGCAAAGACATTTCAGACTTGCCAAAGCATCAACATTTCTCTTCCAATACCAATGTGAAGAAACAAATTTCACTCCTAACTTGAAACAGGCAGTGACCCATAAAAGGAAACTGGTGGTTTTAAACCGGTCCTCTCAACCTTAGAAATATTCATCATTAACTGCAGACACTTGTTCTTTTCCAAAATCTATAGGCCTAACCACCCAAAACACAAATTTCATTATTTCTGCCAAAAATAAAAAGAGACCAGTTAGGCCTATCACCTTTTAGTTCTCCCGACTTGTCAGTCAGCTAAGTTTACAGCAAAAGAGTAAAGTAAGCCTACATCGTTTTTGTGAAATTTATGAATCTGGAACATTATAAACTCACTCTACCTCCACTATAACTATGAGTCGGAGAACAAAGCCCACAGCACAACATAGCCAATGAAGTAATTTTCAAATAGTAAAGAAAAAAACATGATCCACATTCATTAATTCCAAACCCAACAAAGACAGCAAAGACATTTCAGACTTGCCAAAGCATCAACATTTCTCTTCCAATACCAATGTGAAGAAACAAATTTCACTCCTGACTTGAGACAGGCAGTCACCCATAAAAGGAAACTGGTGGTTTTAAACCGGTCCTCTCAACCTTAGAAATATTCATCATTAACTGCAGACACTTGTTCTTTTCCAGAATCTATAGGCCTAACCACCCGAAACACAAATTTCATTAATTCTGCCAAAAATAAAAAGAGACCAGTTAGGCCGATCACCTTTTAGTTCTCCCGACTTGTCAGTCAGCTAAGTTTACACCAAAAGAGTAAAGTAGGCCTACATCATTTTTGTGAAATTTATGAATCTGGAACATTGTAAGCACACTCTACCTCCACTGCTTACTGCTTAGACTTTTGTAAGACCTTGCTCGTAACTGCAAATGTATGACCTTGACCTATTTTCAAGATCACCAGGGCATTTCGTCAAAAATCAACATCTGAAATGTCAATAAAGAGTGAACCTTCACCATGTCTGTAGATCATTAGAATCGGATGCCTATTTATAAAAATAAGGGTGACAATACTAGGGCACACAGTGCGACATTTGATTTTCTGTAGGAATATCAGCCTGTTTTAGTTTTGTCTGATTTTGTTTACTTTTATTGTGTTCAGGGGAAAATGATTTCTTAAAACTTTCATCCTTGCAGTATACTTACTTTGAAAGTGGGGTGGATAATTTATATGAAGTCAATGGTGTAAGGCAGTTCATCTCCTCATGCACATGTTGAAGTAATATTTACTAACAACCCAACGTTTCATGTACAAAACTCTTAGTTTCTTGAAACGCAACCTAAGGTCTTGTTATGAAACTATTTGGTTTGTATATGAAACTCAGGGTTACAACAGGCTCTAATATAGTCTGGTGAGCCTGTTGGCCAATTGTCTTTGAATAGAACACGTTTCACCAAACCCAAGGTTTTGTTACAAAACCCTGTGTTAAGCAGTGTTATTTACTTGTTTTACAAAACCCAGGGTTCTATTACTAAACCCTTGGTTTTGTAATGGTGCTTCAGGATATTGTGCCTGCAATGCCCAGTTATTTACAAAAGGATGGGTTTTGTGACGTCACATAACACTGGGTATTTAATTTTCACAAAACGCGGGGTTTTATAGAGCAAAATCCAGGAAATGACGTCACAAAACCCAGGCTTTCCAAAACTTCACAGTACATCTCACAATGCTGTAATGTACACAGCAATCAATAATAGATGTAATTTCACTCCCTGTGTAGATCCTGGCCATTGACTTGCAGTTGTTTCGGGTCCAAAACGTGGAGATGTATAAAAAAAATCCTGGGTTTTCTAACAAAAACCATGGCTTTTTAATAAAACGCACGGTTTGTGATACAGCTGATAGTCTAAAAACCGTGTTCACTGCTTACACCTTCACAAAATGAACAAAATCGTCAGCGTCATAACAAAACTCTGGGTTTGTAACAAAACTGGAGATTTGTGACACAGCTGGTAGTATAAAGACTGTTTGTGCTGATTGCGTCTTCACACATCCCAAATTCTATTCCTCAAATTATAATCTACGAATCCACAGGATTTGTGACGTCACAATACCATAGAGTTTGAAAGATTGCAAAACCTAGGGGTTTACACTGTAATTTCAAAATTTCCCAAACGCAGGGTTTTGTACTGAAGTTGAGATTTGTCCCCAATTGAAGGAGGTAATGACTTTTGTTCGCCAATCTCAGGACTTTGGAACAAGCATGCACATGTATAATTTGCCCATTTATATTCTGGAAAAACAAAAACAAAAAAACAAAAAAAAACGAGAAACAAAACAAGGGTTTTGTTGATGAAACCCAAGGTTTGTGCACCAAACTAAGGGGTTTGGCAACGGAACCCAGGATTCCATGTGTAAAACTCAGAGTTTCATGAAAAACTCGTGGGTTTCATATCACGCACCCCAGGGCTTGGTACAAAGAACCCTGGGTTTTATCAGTTATTGAACAATACTTCCATATACACAGGATAAGGCAGCAAGTAAGGTTTCAAGGTAGCAATACACCCACTTTGACCTTTGTTTTTATCAGATGTGCTCGTTTTGTTTGTAAGTTGATCATCCCACCTTTTATGGTGACTTGATAAAATATACAAAGAAAAAAGAAACATGTTTCCTAAGCACAACAGTGGGTGACACAAAGTGTCCACAATAAGCCAAGTCGCCAAGCCAAGCCCAGAGACAAGGCTGATTGAGGGCATAGATCATTCAACATAGGAGGTGACCTTTCCCCATTCAAATTGCTGACTTACCTTGGTAATCAGAATCAAATGTTTGATCTGTATCACTTTCTTTAGCTAGTTTCATGGACATATTTAAAGGGTATAGATTATAGATGACTAACACTAGCAAAATTCCTAATACAAGAAGCTGTCATCTGTAAGAATTCTTTTCGAAGCTTTATGTTCTACCTCTGTAAATTTCTATGTTAAGTAGGTTAAGTTTAAATTGATGGCCTGTGACCAGGTAAGAAGGACATACGTCACTGGGTATGTACAGCTGAGATTGCTATTTGGCTTATTGACACGAGTTTCTACGACGAAACAGTTTGGTACTGCGCATGACTGTCCAGATTATGAAGGTCTCCAAGTGTAAGGACAGGTGTAATAGCTGAATAACTGAAAGAAATCTGACAAATTGATACAAGAAAAGTTTCCGAGACATCAAAATTGGAAACGTCATGTATAATACATGAAAAAGGACCATGCTTTATGCAATGAAAAATGAATTGCACAGTTCAAAATGACGGCACATTGTAATACTCATTAATAAACATTGTTTAGAATTTATTTTCGTGATATTTATGGTCTCTTCTGATTGGCATAATGCCTCAAACGTATTTGGTGCAGGTTCCATACTCAATATATAAGCATAATCATATACCCAAAACACAGCCAACTGCACATGATAAAGTGAGTTAACCATTGATACAATGGAAATAACACGACTTTCTGATGAAAACATACATTTTCAGCAAGTTGTTCTGACACACCTCTATATACACATCCTAGAAATATTTTACACCCCTCTAGATTGAATATCCTCATAACTGATCCAACTGTTTCCTGACAAGATAAAAATGGCTGATTCAATGCGATAAAAACAACCAAACATTTCAGTGTCTCATGTTTCTGTATAAATAAAGTTGGAAACACTGGTACCTATACAAGATCAAATTCATTTCAGGTATTGCGCTACCAAATAGAAACTGCAAGACATGGTGTGTAAATTCCAATTTAACCGTACCTGAGTTCAGGGGCCAAACAGTCAGCGGTGTTTGCAACAACGTCCATTAGAGCTAGATTTATTTAAAACTGCGGTTTATTGAAAAAGAGAAAAAAAAGCCTAATTGTGGCCAACCAAAGGTGCAAATTTTCATAATTAGACTGCACAGAGTTTTAAATTCACTGCACCCTTACTTATTACACTGCGCATAGTTTTAAATATGCTGCAGACAATTTAAGATACTATGCTGTTTATTTAAAATACTCTGCAGAGAATTTGACAGTTTCAATGAAAACAACCTATTTTATTTGCATATATGAAAAGTAAATGTGATGTTCCACCCATAACCAATATTTTTTTTACACTTTTAAAGTTGCTAAATTTAAATGCTCACATTGTGAGTTATCGTTCTTTTCCGACACTTCCGGAGTGGCTGGGGTGCTGACGTAACAACAGAGCAAGCATGGTGATTATACCGAGTATCAACTGTCAGAGTGTTACATCTCTCTCTTTAACGGGAGTACAAGTGGGCACAGAAATGTGCAGTTTCATCTCAGAATCCATGGAACACAAGTTGTTGTGTTGCTGCCGGGTGCAGCAGCATTAAATGTTCTAAGGTGAACATGTTTCAACGGAGAAAGGCATCTTCTCAGCTCCTGATATTAGGACTATTTCTACAATTATCCTGCCAAGACAATATTTACAATTTGGTCAGGCACTTTATCTACACTTGTGATTACCCAGGTGCATTTTTCTGGGTCTCATCATTGGGACATACAGAAATCTGGCTAAACCTGCATAAATTGGACTGGTATTGTGACTATTGTACCCTTCCACAATGCACCGACTCATTTTTCAACACCTCAAGCGACTCTTTAAGGACAGGTAAGACACGAAAAGTAAATCCCACTTTAATCCATCCTAGCTCATAATTTATATTTTCGTTACACTAATAAATCATATATGTGTGTAATCATCATACTCCAAAGAATTTATATGTCCCATCTTTGGGTGTCTGTGATGTTAATTGTTGAATAAACGATTGAAAGTTGACGCAAAGCATCCACCCAATAAATGTTGATATAAGTCACTAATTATTTATGATAAAATCATAATTGCACTTGCATCTTAATCCTGACATATTGGCAACAAAAAACGATCCTGTGATTTTTTATGTTTGGTTTAGTTTTTCTGTTATCCATCCTCAAAGTTTGACGTTTCAATTTTCCCTTTGATTTCCAGGATGTTCATTTTCTTCATTTCATAGAAAAAGAGAGAAGCAATATTTTGAAAATCGCTGAATTGTTTTTGCAGGTCAGACTTTACAAAATCAAAAGCCGTTTACCGGATTATATTTCACCCAGCCGTTTTCTTGGAATAATCATTCTTAGGTGGGGTTCTTGTCCTATTATCCTTTCTGAGAAAACAAGCTTCAAAGGCCTTGATGTTGATCATTTGCCTCTGAAACAATACCGTTCGCTCAAGTTGAGCTGATATTCGTACAAAACATGGTAAATATTGTCCCTTAACATTTAGTGAGGTTGTCAATCAATTCTTGGCCAATCACATGAATAAAAAAGCCTTTGAAGTACGGAAAATTTTATTCAGCGATCTGTCAATCGGCGACAGCGACAATCTGATTTCAAAGGGTGACGTCATGGGGGCGGCTCTTCGAGCCCACTGACCTCAAGCTTGGCAACAAAAGTTGTGTTGCCTTGCTTGGGTGGGGCGGCCTAAGGCCGCTCGTTGTCAGTGAACGGATAGTGGGTTTGGTCTTCCGCCCCCTACCTCTACATGCCATTTTTAGGGATAGTGTTTTATTGTATTTACTCCTATGTGTAAATTCATGTAATTAGCTTGTTAGTCTTGTCTGTACACTTTACTCAGTTAGCTTATCATTATTTTGTAGTTATTGTCTCAATGAGTTTTTTTCTCTTTCCAACCTGAGTTTTGTACTGCTATTTTGTGTGCTTTCTCTTCTGCTTACATATATGCCTATTTCGATGTGTTTATTTGTACTTTTATTTCCTCATCCCTGGGTTTCGATAAAACATTATTATGTATGTGGGTATTGTTGATTAAAGTGCCGTTTTTTTCCCACGCCTGTCTTTGGTGTGTAGGACCACTGGGGTAATCCATCGGGGCCATGCCTTTGAAGGGACATGTCTGATGATTCCCGTTCCTCCTGAACATTTAAAGTCCCCCTTCATTAGAATGCAAAACAAGCAAGATAACTATAAAGTAAACCACTAAGGCTATGGTATGTTAGCATGTTTGCATCTTTTCGCTGCCCACAAACATACTTTCGGCGTGCCGCCAAATTGCGCGTAAATGCACTCTCCTTTTGCCATTGGCAGTTACTACCTGTATCCACGTGACAGACTTTTAAGTATGATTGACGGGTGGCATTGTTCTGCTTGGCGGCTGAAAACCAGACGAATGACACATTGACGTGCGGATGTCTTATGCCTGTGTGTTTTTTGGTGTTTTTCTCATATTTCTACTTTAGTAAAAAGCTTGAAATTTTGTCAACTTATGGAAAGAACATTCATCCTGTAAAAACCGTTAAAATCGGCCACGCAAAGGTTTTGGGTGTCTTACCTGTCCTTCAACTTTAACTCAAACGACTGAACCCCTCCTGGATCAACCATGAACAATGCTGACCTGAAGTTGGTTGGCATTGTCCATGGCTGTGACAAATTCATTTTTTCTAAGGGACTTGAAATATGCTACATACAAGGCGGACTACTGTGTCATCTTGATAGCCTTATTCTCACGGTAAACAAACTGAAACCAGATATACTAGCTATCAGTGAGACATGGTTGAAGAAGGACACTCCCTCTGAGGCAGTGTCCATTCCTGACTATTGTTTCTGTAGATGTGATGAACCGAATTACTTCATAGGTACTCAGGATGTTGGAATATATGTTAAGGATACTCTATCTTTTTTAGAAGTGCCGGAACTGAATCATCCTGAGCTCATGAATCATTGTATTTAGGTTTACCGTAATAACAGAAAACCTCTCATTGTCTCTGTTCTTTACAGACATCCCCGAATAGACACTAGTTTTTTTTAACACATGGAGGACTTTTTAGTGCATTTTGAAAATTCTGATTTAGACCTTATTGTCACTGGTGATTTTAATATTGACTATATTCACATTGATGACCCATCTTCTAGAGCCAGCAATTGGAATGACATTATAACAGCTTATGGGTTTAGTCGTCAAGGCACCCACCAGAATTACTGACTCCTCAGCAACTACTATAGATTTGACTTTGACAAATGTCAAGAAATATAGTGTCAGAGTCGGATCAGTATCTATTGTGGACCATCTCATGAATTTTATCATTTTATACCATAAATTCAATGACACAAATCATCGCCTTGTAACTTTATCGCCCCATCTCAATCTTACCCAATGTCTCAAAATTACTAGAGCAAATAGTCCATAACCAAATTTACAACTACCTCTCGGAACACAAACTACTGGCCCCCCGACAATCTGGAATTAGACCCGAACACTCCACACAGACTTCCCTTCATAGCTTCACTGAATCTGTTTTCATAGAGCTTGAGAAAGGGAATTCTGTGGGTATTGTATCACTTGATCTTCGTAAAGCTTTTGATACAGTTCATCACAGTGTTCTCCTAAGAAAGCTTCCATATTACGGAAAAAGAGGTACTTTTCTGGCTTGGTTTTATAGTTATCTTATAAACAGACAACAGATTGCCTGTGTAAACGAAAGTCTCTCTTAACCTAACATGATCACTACTGGCGTCCCCCAGGGGTCAATTCTTGGACCTTTACTCTTCATTCTTTGTGTAAATAATATTTCCATTTGTTTTAATCACTCCTCTGTCAATCGTTATGCTGACGACACAATGTTTTATTTTGCCAATTCGTATATAGAGACCTGGTGTCTTGGGCTCTTAATCATGATCTACAAGTTGTCTCAACCTGGTTGAGAGCCAACAAGCCCAGTCTCCATATTGGAAAAACCTGTTGTGTGCTTATCAGCAAGAAGTCAAAAACACAACATCCGAACCTGAATCTAAATCTTTATGAGTAGGAAATCAATCAAGATGATTCCTGTAAATATTTAAATTTCACTATAGATTCAAATCTGAAAGTTCCTGAACAGTTTCGTATCACCTACTGCAAATCGAAGACGGCTATTGGCACCTTTACACGAGCAGCTCCATTTATCCCGACCAGTGCTTGCATTACTTTATACAATACCTTGAAACTACCCCATCTGGATTACTGCAGCACTGTTTGGAGTCCTGGCTTGTATACAAAAGACCTTTTGAAATTACAATGTATACAAAACAGAGCCATGAGAACAATCCTAAAATGCCACCCCAGGACTCACATCACGGATAGGCTGGATATCCTAAAATGGATGAGCAAAAAACAAAGATTACATTGCAATTACTGTATCTTCATTTGGAAAATTCAAAATAAACAAACCCCTCAATATTTGACCAATTATTTCACTGCAACCTCACATATTCCATACCCGTAGTACAAGATTTTCTACCCGTGGTTCCATTTACCTTCAGTGAATTTTTAAATAATATCGGATCAAAAAATTGGAATGAAATCTACCAGCACATCCGTGATGCGAGTGCCTTGTTTCGTTTTAAGACAAGCATCCTTTCATACATTATCTGTAGCGTTGAACGCTTCTAAACCTCAGGTTTAGAAGCATTTTACTGGATGCTCACTGTTTAATTTGCTTATTTTAAACTGGATATTGAAAGGAAATTTTAAATCAATTACCATATGTTCCTGTGACTCTTATAATTTATGTATTTATATAATTATCTTTTACACTTGTTATTTATACATGTTTTGGGCCTCCATGCCTAAACAGAATACTGTAGGCCTTTTCTGATTATGGATTGCCAAATAAAACCTTGAAACCTTGAGAGCTTTAGAAATCCCCGTATGGTATCTCCTATCTACGGTGACGTGCATTACCAGAAAACGTTAATGCCAAGGAGCCTTCTGTGACGCCAGTGCTTTTACCAGGACGGCGCTTCGTAATGAGGCATGAAAAACCTAAAAAGGTTTCATTTTTTCGTAATTATGTATGTATGTATGTATATACTGAGTGTGCAAAGCAATATTGCACTAACTTCTAAAAATGAATGGTTTTATTTTGTCACGAAACGCGGAGGTAAAAATTTCTTCAGACGTGGCATGTGAGCAAAAGAAATCAATTCATTACGCAAGCAATGGAGGGCTTTTTCTGGCAGCTACCGCTGTGGGTCAGGACAGCCGCCCTCGGACAACCCATGAAGCACACACCTAGCGTAGTAGTAGGAACTCGGACTGTTCATGAACGTTGTCAAACATTTGCAGATAGAGGCCTTGTCGAATTTGTATTACAGATAGCTGTGTACACACAGCAAATGACTATAATGTACTTCATCAAAAAGTGTTAAAAACGGACATTTGATCCTGTTCTCGTTCAACGTGTTCATATATTTTGGGGCGAGGCACAATAGAATTTGACTTTATTCATGATAATTTTGCGGAAAACTGAAATATGGCAAAACGAGCTCAATTTACCCTGATGCTAGACATTGCTCTACTGCGGGGGGGGGGGGGGTGATCAATAGAGATCCTTTTATAAACCCAGCCCAATGGTCTGCAATGATACATTTTGGCATTCTGTTACATAATAAATAGTTTAAATGTCAAAAGTTTCTTACATACTACATAGTTTTTTATTCTCCACATAGGCCTCTGTACCATAAATTAGTTTTTTGAATCAATTTTTTTTTATAACTACATGCCTGGTTCCCTGTGGAGTAGAAACTACCTATGGCCCTGAACAGAGGGCGCGACTGGAGCTGGTCGGACGTTGTTCATTTTGTCTCCTGGAAAATGTGATTTGTTTCCAGGAATTACACCCTTATATATGCTGCGTACTAGAAATGTGTGATGTGGTGACGTTCCGGTGCCTTTTTGGAGAAAATTATAAGCGGAAAGACATTTACTGGAGTGTTTGACAATAATTCTCTTGGGGCTTCATTTTACCTGGGATATCTACGTATACTGCCCTTCAAGTCGACATGAACAATAAAAAGGTGAATCTGAAGCGACCGAAAAACGTAAAAGACCTTGGGAGATATCTCCTTCAGGGGATACCCCACCATCCCAGCGATTTAGAGCAGAGTCAACCCTGAGTTCGGATAAATTTTTGAGTATTTTGACCGATCCTGAAGTTACAAAAACTCTTCAACTGATCATGCGACCTTTGGTGGATGAGGTCAAGCAGGAGGTTGGTTCTGCGTTGAAACGTGTGGAGAACGATGCGCTCGAGCAGAAAGCCCTTATATCCCAGAAAGACACTGAATTGAATGCAATTAAGACAAAGTATGATCAGTTGGAAGCAAAATAAGGTCTTGTGGAATCGCAAGTCAAAGATTTGGAGAGGGTTAACAGCGTCGGAGGTAAGACAAGTCATGAACTTTTTCTCTCTCTTGATAAGCTGGAGCAGTACGGGCGTAGGCACAGTCTGCGCTTTTTTGGGAATTGAAGAGAGTGCTCAAGAGGATACAGATCAAATTTTGATGGACCTGATCAACTCAAAATTGAATATTGACCTTGGCTTGGATGGTATTCAAAGATCTCATCGAGTTGGTAGAGTCAGTCCCAATGGCAGGGGCATTATATTGCGGTTCAGTAACTACCGCACGAGGGCCAAGGTGTGGCGGGCCAAACACAAACTGAAAGGGACAAACATTTTTGTCAACGAGGACTTAACAAAATTCAGAAATAATCTTGCTTTTCTTGCACGCCAGCTCAAGAAAGGTAAACATATTGTGGACACATGCACAGTGGATGGCAGAATCCTTGTCAAAGTACGTGATGACCTCAATGATCCTAACAGCAACATGCGTACTGTGCAGATAAATGAGGAAAGTGACCTGGACAAGTTTCGTCCAAAGGTGTAACAGGTGAGACGGGCCCATGACCCCGTCAAAATCCGTTCAATCATTGCGTAACTGTACGCAAATGATTCCAGACTTGTTTGGTATTTGACATTACATCTTAACTTTGATGTTTGCCCAATTCTGTGTCATTTACTTTTTGCAGTTTTACATATTATAATATACTAATGACCTGAACAAGTTTCGGTTAAAGGTATATCAGGCAAGACGCGTCTATGACGCAACGTACTCCGTTTAGTCATTGCGTAATTGATGCAAATGACTCCAGACTCACTTGTCACTATTATTGTACAATTGTATTCATGTGGAGCAATCTATTATGTGAGAGTTATAACATGAAAGGAGACGATTATGGCTTATAACTGTCGAGTGGCGAAGCCACGAGACAGTTGTAATGGCCATAATCGTCTCCTTTCATGTTATAACACATTTGTCATTGGCCGGTAGGAATGGTCATTTGTGTTTAGGTCGGATCAGTGATTTCATGATCGAAAGCGTATTATCTGTCAATTACCTAATCAAATTCTTACTCAAACGTTTGACAGTGTCATTTCACTTCTGAGTCACTTCATTCGTGATTTCGCTCAGGCGTTCAGGTAGTTCGTGAATCTGCTAGCTGCCACAAAATGGAAGATGACATGCCTCTAATTGAACTTGATAATATTGCAACTCAGCAATTATTTTTCCAAAGAAATGACGGCACCGGCAGTACTGGGAGGTATGTTGGTTTTTATTTGTAGTGTTTTTACAATTTCACAATCAAAGTTTGCTTTGCGTTAATGATATGCTACTGCATCAAGACTACTGACCCGGAGAAGTTTTGTGGCTGATGGTATAATGCGTGCTGGTAATTGAATGGAAAGTTTTTATCATGGAAATTCTGGTAAATCATTTCAAATTTTATTGTTAGACATTGAAAGGGTTAATTCGGAAAGAGTGAGTTATAGGTTTTACTTAATTCACTCTTTTTGCGGGCCCTTTTTGCGATTATTGAGGGTGAAGGTCAGCCCAAAAAAGATGCATTATCAAGTTTCATAATACATTCTTTTTCATAATCAATGGTTATGGGATATAATCAACACTTTTTGAGCCTTATGATTGGCTAATTCCTTCCAGCCATATGACAATTTATTGTCTGATATGCATGCGCGTCACAACATGAGAAGAGTGCTGATGTTCAATATGCTCGTGCGTCTCAGCCTGTGAAAAATATTCATGTGTTTCAATCTTGGAAAACAATTCTTTTCGTCTGTTTTCTCCAGAATCAAATATGATGCACCATATAGTAAAAAACATTCGTGTTGAACATTTTTCCACATATGGTGTTGAGTGTACAAACACATGTGTATATTGTGTGTAACGGGGATTCGTTTTGATATGTTTATGTTCAGAAATGCCACCCACGATGGACTGAGTAATAAATTTTGGTTCCGCATTTTACCCTTGTGCTATCAGCTTGTATTAGCTCCAGGGGTGTTACTAGGTATAATTTATTTTGTCATAACTTAAACTCTTAATTTCAAAGTGAAGATGGTTAATACAACCACAGCATTCTATTGTACGCACTCTGTTTTTTTGATATGGGATGCTTATCGCATCAACTTATATCTGTTTTTCTACATGTTATCTGTTTTATGTTGTTTTATCTTTTGAGTGTAGGGGCTGGTAAATTTGATTTGATGGGTATCTGTGGTACTGGAAATACAAAACTAATGATAAATTATTACATATCTATAACTATTGAGTATGTTATTTTTCCGAATCTTATGGCCTCATTGTCTTATCGAGTTGTTACCAACACTGTATTTTGGTATAACCACAATTGGCTGTCTCAAGTCGATTACTACTATAATTCAAAACCAAGATATTGCCATAAACTCCATATTATTGTCTTTTAAAACAAAGGTAGCGACATTATCCTTTTGTATATGCAATGGACACGTGAACATTATAACCTTTATCTTCTTCCGTGATATCCTTTGCTTCACGGCTTCAAAGCTAAACAACAGTCTAGCTATACTACGTATCAAACTGATCACTTACTTCAATTTATTTTACCGTGTTTATATAAGCCTTAATGTAGGAACAATTTTTGTGCAATATCTGTTATTATTCTATTATTCTACAAGTACCAGCACGCATTATACCATCAGCATTATACCATCAGCAAGCAAATTATATTATCTTTCATCGATTTCAGTACAAGTGTCGTTGATGGTCGTATCGTTCGATATGTATTCATGTATATTGTACGACAGACTTACCCAATTTATCTCTTTATAGTTATTATAGAACTATGTACTTGTCATTACTGGATTCATGCAGTGCTGCTTGCCGAGTTTACTGTATATATCACCGTGCGCTGGACGATGTGTTAAATTAGGAGTGTAATAACTGAATATTTTTGTTGCACGAGTGCAGCCATCCTAAACCACGAGCATACATTTCATTATACAAGGATCATGATGCCTACTTATTCCACATCGTATCTCTTTATGTATCTGTTGTGTTCTCACCATGTTGTGCAAACAACATATCCACGCAAGCTAAGAATACGACTTTTAATGTATTTTATCTCTACTCTTTATGCTCACAAATATATTTGTGGTTCCAGCGAATTCATAATACGGGTTCTTCCTATGCTGCTGCTGTTATCGGGAAATATTCACTGGAACCCCGGTCCTCCCGGTGACCTTTGTGACATCGCACTTTGTCATTTTAATATTCAGAGTCTAAATCCAGACAAAATAAGATCTTTAAAAACTGATATTGCTCCCTATTTCGATATTATTGCACTTTCTGAAACGTTCCTTTCACAAAACTCACTGGATAGTGATCTCAGTATCCCAGGATATCAGGTTATCATACGGAAAGACCGCCCTGGTGGTCTTGGAAGCGGAGTGGCCCGTTTTCACTCGTCGTCATGATGTGGAACTACCAGATATTGAGCTTCTGTGGACTGAGGTAAGAGTTCACAATAACAAATTTTTATTGGGTACTGTTTATAGACCGCCTAATGCACCAGTTTCTTTTTGGGACAAACTACAGGATAGTATAGATTTAGCTCAAATTAGCATTATACAAAATATCATCATAACTGGTGACTTGAACTCAGATTTCAGCACCCCTGCTGGCTCTAAATTGAAGCAATTCTGCTCTACAAATTTACTAACCCTCCGTATTACACAACCCACGAGAATTACTGCTACTAGAGCTAACTGTCTGGACCAAATTATTTCCAATATACACACATTTGTTAAAGAGCCTCGTGTCTTGCCACCCGTTTGTAATTGTGATCACTCTGTAGTTGCCTCAAATATCCTCTTTCGGCGCAAAAAGGACAAATCATATAACATATATTTGGGCATATAAAAAAGCCAACCTTGATATATTTAGAGACTCTTTAAGTCAAGCTAATTGGGATGCCTGTTCTATTTCGGAAAATGTTAATTCTTGCTGTGATAACTGGACTAAACTATTCATTCATGTCGCAAAAGAAACAATTCCGGGCAAATCCATCACAGTGCGTCCGTTGGACTTACCATGATTTAATTTTTCTCTCCGATGTACAAGACGGAAAGTTCATCGCGCCTACAACAGGGCCAAAGATAAAAAATATGACGTTCATTCTTGGAATTTTTACACCACCACTCGAAACCAACACCAAGAACAGTTAAAGACAGCAGAGGAAAATTATAATAATACACTAGGGGCCTCCCTAAAGAATGCGAATCAAAAGAATAATGCATGGTGGCATACGGTTAAATATTTTATGAATCGTGATCAGTCCCATGCTATCCCATCACTGCTTCATGATAATTGTCATATAACCGATAATCTCTCCAAAGCTGAAATTGTTAACAACTTTTTTCTCGACCAGAGTAATATCGACATATCCAGAGCCCGTGCACTACTAACTATAAATCCACCGGAAGTACTTCTTAGTTCAATTCAGATTAATCGCGACGAGGTTTTAGATATCTAAAAAAGCTTAGATGTCACAAAAGCCACCGGCCCTGATGGTGTCAGTGCTATTCTACTGCGAGAGGGGGTGCCATTTATTTGCGACTCGCTAACAAAATTGTTTAATTCATTATTACGTCAGGAAGTCTTTCCTTGTTCCTAGAAACAGGCCCATGTCACACCCTTGCATACGAAGGGTGATACCAACTTATGTAATAACTACCGACCCATGTCCCTGTTAAGTTGTGCTGGAAAAGTGATGGAAAAGGTAGTTTTTAAATATGTTTTCAATTTCTTCAGAGAAAATTTACTTTTAACTTCTAGTCAATCTGGGTTCATGCCCGGCGACTCAACTGTTAATCAACTCCTATCCCTTTATCATGAACTTTCTCTCGCTATTGATCTCCAAAAAGAGGTCCGAGTAGTCTTTTTGGACATCAATAAAGCGTTTGACCGAGTATGGCACCAAGGCTTGCAATTCAAACTCGAACGCAGTGGAATCTCACACTCCTTGCTTAAACGGTTTAAAAATTATCTCTCAAATCGTCAGCAAAGAGTCGTTATTAACGGTAAAACCTCTACTTGGGGTACTATCAATGCAGGCGTCCCTCAGGGTTCTGTTTTTGGTCCTGTGTTATTTCTCATATTTATTAATGATATCGTGAATATCATTCATTCCAAAATCAAACTTTTCGCTGACGACACATCTCTATATCTTACTGTCGATAATCCCCATCAAACTGCAGACATTTTAAACGAAGACCTGTCCTCTATCGACTCTTGGTCAGGAAATTGGATGGTGACATTCAATGCCCTAAAAACGGATGCTATGTTAGTATCTCTGAAAAGAAATCAAGTCTTTCATCCTCCCTTAATTTTCCAGAATCATCAATTAGAAAACGTCGACCAACATAAACACCTGGGGATAATAATGCGATCCGACCTCCAATGGAACGATCACATTGATCTTATTATTGCTACAGCTTCCAAACAACTTAATATCATGAACAGTTTACAGTATTTATTAGACAGAGAAACCATTGAAATTATACGCAAATCATTCATTCGACCACTTATGGAGTATGGTGGCGTGGTCTGGGATGGCTGCACACAGGGCGACTCACAAAGATTAGAGAGCATTCAACTGGCTGCCGCACGTGTCATCTCTGGTGCTATGAGAACTACCCCTAATATTAAATTATACGAAGAAACGGGTCTTCAAATATTGGCCAAACGCAGAGAAATTAAGAAGTTAATCCAAATGTATATAATTATTTAGCCCCTGAATATTTAAGTGATATTATTTATTCAAATCAAAACCAGATCAGACTCAATACAAGACAAGCTGAAAACCTTCCTCATTTTAGAGCTAGAACAGATCTATTTAATAATTATACATTTTTCCCCAGCAGCACGAGACTTTGGAATCAGCTCCCGCTTAACATTCGAAATTCTAATTCCTTAAGTGAATTCAAGAAATACATAGATTCGAAAGTCCCTCGCTCAGTTAAAGAGACTAAACTATACTGTGTTGGAAAAAGACACGGGGCTGTCATTCAAGCAAGGCTGAGGATGGGCGGCAATCAGTTGAATGCTCACCTACATGCCATTGGTTTATGTGAATACCCGAATTGTCGCTGTGGGCAAGGTACAGAAGATACTTGGCATTATTTTTTTATTTGTCCATTCTATACAATCCAAAGAGACAGCTTACATACATCTATTTCAGATTTTGCTCCATTTACTCTAGAAACGATTTTATAGGGGTCACCAAATTGTCCCTTTGAGGACAACAAAATTATTTTTCTCTCAGTTCAAGAATCTATTGTGAAAACCAAACGTTTTCATCGAGATGCCATAACATGAATTGTGTACACAAGGAAAGTACCACAGCGACTATATATTTGTATGATTTTTAGTTACAACCATTGCTACCGTCCATCGCTGTGTGGGCGGAGTCCCACCATGTGGATGATCAGCGGTTTAGTTTTATACAGCCAGCCCTTCTGTCTGTCTTGTCAAACTGTAGTGTCTTCCTTAAACTTGTTGGTTTGGTGCAATACTCCGCTGCAGTCAAGACAGTATTATGTTGTGGAGGAATGCACCGGGCTGTGTGGTGTCTTGTCTGTCCTGTCTCTTTGTCAATTCCCAGCAAGAGGGGTTAATATAGGGCTAAGCCCTCCTCACCAATTGCCTTCCATGACAGACTGCTTTGAAAACCACTTGGCTGTGTGTAATTGATTAGTCATGGAATAAAATACGTTTAAACCAACTACCTATGGGTTGGGTGAATGCCTCGAGCTGGGTCCCAGCCGCAGAGGGTATCAGACATATGGATTAATACAATTATACATTTTTTCTAGCGTGACTTAGGAATTTAGATATTTACATAGGACTGTCCATTTGTTTCGATTTCAGAAAAAATTAGTAAAGTGTTTAATTAAAATAATAAAAAAGAAAAATTTATGCATATTTGCATCAACAGGCACAGTACCCACCATCCCCCAAATCAAAATGGCTATCAACATGAAACCGTAAATCATTCTGTTGAATTTGTTACCGATGAGGGGATTCACACTAATGGAATTGAGGGTTGTTGGGGAAATATGAAACCGAAATTTAAGCAAATAAGGGGATGTAAGTACAGCAAATTAATGCACATGTTGATGAAATTAATTACAGATATAATGGATGCCAAAAAGATGAATTAACATTTTTATTTTTGACATTGCAACAATGTATGATGTAATTGAAATACCTGTTAGACCAATGTTGATGCCCAGAGATCCAACCTACTAAAGGTAAGTACTATTTTTACTATAAATTATCAAATTTATATTTATGATACGGACCCCATTCGCACCTGCGGCAGCCATCTTGGATCATCGCTAGAAACGCTGATGCTTAATTTACATGTCAGGACCAGTGGGAAGTCGTCTAGGATAAGTGATTCGTGTTGCTAATGATTATTCATAACACCTCCCAAACTTTCGTGACCTTTGAACCATTATTGGTCCTATAGAGGCTCGGGTCCCCTAAAGTTCAATAAGGCCCATTTAATGTAGTAACCGTATTTGGCTGTGAAGTACACTGCAATTCGGTTATTTCTGAAAGTTGTATTTTAATTTGAACACTGGTGCGCTCAGCGGACAATGATCTTTTAACATGTTGTGAACAAGCATTACTTTCGTTTGTGGTTCAATGAGCCAAGAACCAAAGTTTCAGCATTTAATTTGTGCAAATAAGGCAAATACACAAAATTTTAATCTAGAATATCATCAAAACTATTATAGAAAGGGGTGCCATTCCAGATTACTTTACAGCTTTGTGATCAAGCCGGATTTGATGAACCATAAACCGAATTTCATTTTATGCCAATTTAGTCTAAAGGCCCGCCCCAAAGTTTAAATCTTGAATATATTCAAAACCGTTAAAGATAAAGCTGCCATACAACATAATAAAGTTGTATGATTTGAATTCATATAAATAAAGTGAATACACAACATTTTTTATCTTAAATACCTTCAAAATTTTCACAGATAAAGGTGCTATTCCATTTAGATTTATCAGTTTGTGATATTGCCGTATTTTAGTGAACCGTGAGCACAGATTGTAAGCATTGATTGTAGTATTTTAATCAATGAAAATCACGCAAATATACAACTTTAAATGTTCAATAGCTTCAATACTATCATAGACAGAAGCCTGGGAAATGTACTTCCACTATACTCAAACAGGTTGGCTATCAAGCATTTCGGAGCCAGAATAGTCTGATATTTTAGGGAGTGCGGTCTCTTATAGCCGTCGTAAGCCTCTTGTTGGTGTGTCATCGGCTTACAAATCGGCATTACCATGCCATCTTTAAATCCCCGACAATTGACAATAGGAAGTTCCGATGCATGGGTCGCCGCTGCAAACCTGTGCAGCTCCACTTCTCCAAACCATTCTTGATAAAAGTCAGTAAGTACATGGCCAAATCGTTGATATACATGTTTTAAACTGTGTTACAGATGAGTGACATTTTGATGGGAATTCTGCCAAAAAAAAATTGCAAGTCTCAGATAGGCTAGCCGACGAAGATCGTAGACCCTCTGTTCGTGTCCACTTGAGCCTTTTATCCCCAAACTCATCCTAAGTTAGGATATCAGTGCCTCTGGTATCCTTAACACCTGTAAAGAATGTATATATATATATATATATATATATATATATATATATATATATATATATATAAATGTTATGAATAGAAAAATATGAATATCATTTACACGATATGTGTGTGTGCATGTATGTATGTATGTATGTATGTATGTATATTGACACATTTTAATGATACTTGAAAACTAATCAGCGCCATGACGTCTTAAGAGTAGCGAGGCAAGAAGTTCAAGGTTGTTTTTCGGTTTTTAGCCCTGCAGAGAATTTGAGATCCTTGATAACTTCATTCTGTCTTGGGTTGATAGGGGATGTAGCTTGCTGAAGATGATTAAACATACTGTTAAAATTGGTTGAAAGGCATAAGCCCATGAGACTAGAAACTCAGCTGTGTCAATTTCCGAAACCCTGTCTTTATTGCTAAGTTAGTGCAACTTTCGTTCCTGTTTAGGTTGTCTGATTGGGGAAACCCCTTTAAACCGTATTGCATACGGGAAACAGAGTCAAAGAAGATACCGTACATACGATACGTTGGTTTCTAAGGGACTCCTATGTTTCACTTTCCAGAGGCATTTAAAACCACCTTAAAGGAACCAACAACAACCCCCCACCCTCAATCACCTATCCACAGAAGCATAAAAAACTCGAAATTGATACTTTTTCTCCCCTTTCACCAACACTATGTAGTTTACCGGAAATAAAGCCCCATTCAAGAAAAAAATTCAATGATTATTACAGTGACCAGAATTGCTTCTATACATGGAATTTGATACTTCTTGTCCTTGACCAGATGAAAGTGCTTTATGCAAGAGCTGCCACCTTATATAAAATTTGATACGTTATGACCAAAATTGATAATTTATATCAAATTTGAGTCTTGACCAGAATTGCCACTTAGCATCAAATTTGATACTTTTGACCGGAATTGCTAGTATTCTTTAAATCAAACTCAATTCTGATTTAAACTATGAAATTTGGCCCTATTAGTATGACTTTTAAAATTATCTGCAAATAATTAAAAACTGTGCACTGTATATAAAACTTAGTGGCGTCTATTACATTCTTCAATACATTGCAGTCTAATTAAAAGTCTTCAAAGTCTACTTTATAATTCTCATAAAAACTGTCTGGAACTTATTTGAATTAGAGAGTGTCATTACCATATCCAAAACGTAGTCGTAATGAAACAAATCCAAGTCAATTCCGACCAAAGGCAATGTTCCTTGGTATGTTTAGCTCAATTACATAAATTTATAGTTCGTCTGTAGAGTGCAAAACGTACGCCCATAGGGACCAAAAAGCCATGCCTAGTTTTAACATGACAAGAATGCAAAAACATTTTGTTTAAAAATATAGGCCGATTCCAGTAAATTGGCTTGAACAGGTGCATCATTCATGGCATATACGACCGTACTGTTCATGAAAAGGGACCAAAATCTGCAGCATAGTAGAGAATTTGCAAACACAGGTTCCAAATAAAATTCAGCATTTAAAAATACTTGTTGCAACCACCGTCTCAACAATGATCATTACCCATACAAGTCCGCAAAGTGACACTAACACCAACATCAGTCCATCAAAAAGCCCTTTAGGGCTAGGATGACCATCAAAAATAATCCAAACATGATTATAAAATTCGAAGTGTTTTAGACATGTGGTGAAAGGCATGCTGTTGTTTAAAAGGCGATAAATTAAGAGTTTTACCAAAAGAAAAGTTTTTGAATATGCAAGTATAGTGGTTAAAAATCAATACAGTGTCAGAATTCAGCAAGTACACTGGTTCAAATATCAAACAGCAGCGAGAAACATGTGACATCAGCTCTCAAAACGCAAAACAGCAGTCAAAAAATTGCAAGAATAGTAGTCAAATTGCATTACAATCGCCAAAAGTTGTAACCATAGTAGTCAAACTATGGTTTCCAGTAGTATTTTTGAAAAGAAAATTAAATGTTCAAGAAAGCACAGAATCCCACAAGTCATTTGATAAGCCATTTATTTAGGTAATAACTTAGAATTAAAAAAAATATAATATGCCATTGTAAATCACCTGCCATTATCAGAGAAAGAGTTAGGTTTTATGACAAAGAGAGAGAGAGTCCTAACCAGGTAACTGTGAGTGCAGCTGTCTTCCATGTGACAGTTTTAATTTTGTTTTATTGAAAATCAGACATGTTAAATTGTCAGTCAGCTGATTTAGATGCCAATTATCTGTGCAAAAAAGAGAGAGAATAAAGGTCAAATATTTATAAATGTATACATATTTGGTTCCAAAGGCCGGATTGGCATATTGCATTGCTCCTGAAATGGGCATGTCCCTGTTAAACTATAACGACTGATGCATGGGACGACTTTCCTATGGCTGATACCACACCAATCTGCGAAAAGAACGATCCCCTTATAATAGAAAACCATATGCCTGTAAATAGCCTTCCTAGTTTTTCTCAAGTATTTGAAGCCACTATTTCTGACCATTTGAGTTGTTTTTTCCACATTTTCTCACCATACCTTTCTTCTTATAGAAAGCGTTACCGTTGCAATAATCTGTTGTTGAAAATCACAGAAGGCTGAAGAGAATTGGACAACAATAAACATATAGGTGCAATTTTTATGGATCTTTCCCAGCCCTTTGATTGCTTGCCACATGACGTTGCCCTGGCAAAATTAAAAATATACAGTCTCCGGCATGAAGCAAAAATTTGATCCTTAGCTACTCAGCTGAAAGGCACCAATGGGTACAAATTGTCAAATCCCCAAGTAACTGCCACATAGTCATAAAGGGAGTCCCTCAGGGGTCCATCCTTGGCCCACTCACTTTTAATATTGTTATTAATGATTTGTACTATCAAATCACTGGCTGTTAACATAATAGCTATGCAGATGATAATACGATCTCTGCAAGCCATTATGACCGTGCGATTTTCCAGTCTAGAACGAAAAAACTGCTTCATCTATTAAATGGTTCCATGGCAATGATATAAAAGCTACCCCAGGGAAATTTCAGTCCATTGTACTTTGTCCTAAAAAGACTGGGACATCTTTTAGATTTGGAAAATCGCATGGCAATTATGAAATCCTTTTTGTTGTCAAATTTTAATTGCTTCTCTCTCTCTCTGTATATATAATATATATATATATATATATATATATATATATATACCTTGTATAATTGTTATTATAGTAACTTGTACATAAATGTTACAAAACGAAATCATGCATGGAAAGAAAACTACCCAGCCCTCTTGGGCATATAAGTCACCTGTAAATCACATTGCACAAAAGCACATATGTCCAAAAATATATAAATTATACTGAAGCTCATGATGTGACCAACGTTGCGCAATTGAATGGCTTTTGTCAACTTAATACATGTGCATTTACAATAACTTTCCAAAATGATGTGTAAGCGTAAAACATGAATAACAAAAGCATATGGAAATAAATTTTGATAATAATCTAGTAACAAGAGGCTGTGTGAACAGCCCATGCTCAGCTGACCAAGACATTCATCACACTTGCAGCTGTGTGAACTTGGGAAAGGATCAAGGTCACCCATGTTCTGAGTAAGGAAGAGAGTTTTGAGTACAGTTGTGGAAAATGTAGGAAGAGTGATACTTTAGAAGTCTGGTTAGCAGCCCTCAAGTGACAGTTAGAAGAGGTCAGAGATAGGAGTGGGGCTGCAGGGGAGGGGCTTAGGATGGTGGGGGGACAGGAGGGTGTCCGGGGGCAGAAGGGAGTACGGGGAGACAGGTGATAAGACAGTGCAGGAGGAGACAGGGGCAAGTGAAGAGAAGGGTAGAGGGGAGGATGGACAGATGGCAGGGGAGACAGTGTGGGAGGAGATGCAGGCCAGGAGGGGAAGAGGGAGGAGAGAGGGTTAGTATTAGATAGGCATTTGTGGTGGGGAGTGAGATCGTTAGAAGCACAGGCAGGAACTTTTGTATGAGGGACAGGGAGAACAGGGTGAGGGTGTGTCTGCCCAGGGCAAAGATTAGAGATGTAGAGGAGCATTTAGAGGGGATAGTGAACAGCACTGGGAAGACAGTATTGGGAAAATAAAGGGGGCTCTTAGACCGCATAGGGCAGTTAGACTGTCAGCCTTAGCAATGGGGATTCTACCAAGGTTTAAGATGAGTAGCTGGCAGGCTAGCAGGATCTGTGGGATCAATAGGCAGCTGGAGAGGATATGTAGGGAGAGGGGTATAGCATTCAGGGAGGTATGGGAGGAGTTTGTTGGTAGGAAGGACTTGTTTGCCAGGGATGGTCTGCACCCCAGTCAGGTAGGGGTAGATAGGGTAGGGTAAGCTTATAGTGAGTGGGTGAAGCAGCAGGGAAACTAAAAATCCCAGCATCTATCAGGCAGTCTCTTGGGCCAAGTGTTAGAATTAGGAACAAAGAAAATGCAATGGTAATGAGTAATAGAAAAACAAAGGCCATGCAAATCGGATACGTTAATTCCAGGGGATTTAAATACAAAGTGGCAGAGATAGGAGATGTAACAGAGTTAGGGAAGGGACATTGTAGCCCAAGCAGAAACACATGTCAGAAGCAAAGAGATTAGAATAGTAACATGCCCTGTAGGGTATGAGCTGACAGGTAGTGGGAGAAAAAATGTGTACAAGGAAAAGGAGGAGGAGTAGGGTTTTGAATCAGAATGGAGTATAGTGGCACGAGATAGGCAAGATTTATCGGAAGAAGAAATGACGTGAAAATTCAATGCAATGGATACGAATAAAGTCAAATGGAAAGAAGGTAGCAATTGGTCTAGTGTATGTGGGTTGCAAGGGGTTATCCATTGAATGGAATGACCAGATATATGATAGGATGAGAATGAAGATTAGTGACATTCAGTGGCAAGGCTACCAGATTATGATAGCTAGGGATTTTAATGGGCACATGGGAAATGGAATGAGTGGAATAGAGTTAGGGGGGAGCAGAATCAATGGAAATGGAACCAGGTTACTGACTTTCACAAGGGGATTTAATATGAGAATAGTTAAGATGGTGTACAATGCAAAGAATAGTAGAAATGGGTATCTAATGAAAGTCACACAATAACTGATATTTTAGGGGACAATGGAGTATTTCAAATGACACGAAGATGCTGAATAGATTATGAAGGGAGACTGCATATGAGCAATTACCATAACTGGATGATAGTCTCCATTAACATGCAGTATCAAAAAAGAAACCAAGGGCGAACTAAATGGGTGTGGAATATAAATGAGGAAACAGACTGGAGAGGGTATCAAGAAAGTTCAAAAGCTAAATTGCAGGAATGGAAAAAAATAGATGAGAGGATGAAAGAGAAGTACAGGAAATGAATGGGGACCTGATCAGAACAAATTCTTAAGGTAGTACAGGAGACAATAATATGAAATAAAGTCCTGGTTGAAAATCTAGGGTATAAAATAAACAGAGTTGAAAGGAGCCATAAAAAGGAAGAGGGTTTAAAAAGAGCATGGGATTAGCCAGAAAATACTGGTATGCTGAAGGTGATATTAAAGAAGCTAGGAGACAGTATATGGAATGTAGAAGGAATGTACCAGAGATGAAAACAGACAGGAGAGCCAGTGATAATGAACAAAACGACAAGGAAAATAATGGAGAATGAGGGAGAAAGGTCAGTCGTTTTTGGAAACAGATTGATATGCAAAAAAACAGAATAAAGCACAGGAAATCACTCACAGAGGGAGAACAGATAGCAAGGAAGAAATACAGGAAGCCTTAATGGAGCATTGGGAAGAAGTCAATAACCCTCAGTGGGGTCATGGAACAGTACCAGTGGGTCAAGCAGAGTACACACGGGATCAACGGGATCCAGAGATGTGTTGCAATATCAGACGTACAGAAGTCAAAATGGCAATTGAGCAGATACGGTTATACATAGCTCCAGGAAAAGATGACATCTTGACAGAATTCATTAAGAGAGGGCAAGAAGAAATTGAAGATAGTTTACAGTCGATTGCAAAAGGGTCATTGAGAAAAGACAAGTACCAAACGAATGAAATAGACTTAGGATTTCATATATTCCAAACAATGGTCTAGTAGGCTAATTGGACCAGTGTAAGGGCATTGCAATTTCACCAAATGTGGGCGAAATATTCAGTAATGTACTGGAGACTAAGTGGAATGGTTGAAAGGCTTGACCTTCTCGGGGGTTTTCAGAATAAATCCAGACTAGGTTGAAGGGTAGGGGACCACATCGTCACATTAACCGAGGTGTTAGAATCGGCAAGACAGAAGCGAAAGAAAGTGGTCATGAGCTTCTTAGATACGAGGAAAGCTTATGACGGTATAAAGAGATGCTCTATGGAAAAACCTAAGTGGACTAGGATTTGGTGGAAATTTTCTAGAAATTCTGAAAGTGTTGTATAAAGATGAAGACTGGACATTTTTATGAAGAAAGATAGAAATAGAGAATGCACGTCTGGATATAGGCCTAAATCAGGGAAGTGTGATGTCCCCAATTTATTTTGCTGTGTATGTTAAGGAGTTGGGAAATCACTTGACCTAGTGCCAGAAGGGAATAAGGCTAGGTGATCTAAATATTCCAGGTCTATTCTCTGCAGATGACATTGTACACATGGCAGAGTCTCAGAAAGAACTACAAGATATGCTGAATGTAGCAGGGGAGCATGGAAATAAATGGGGGTTGAAATTTAGTAAGGATATTAATAAAGTCATGACTCTTGGGAAGAAACCAGATGGGAATTAAAGATAGAAAATTGGACAGTTCCAAATTTCAGAAGGTAGAGATCAGTAAATCGAAATTGGGGAAGTCGGCGAGTGTGAATACCTTAAAATAAAAGCAACGGGTAAAGACACATTGTTTGATAGATATGGGGAAGCAAACAATATGATTATACAATTCGATGTTTTGGACAGCAGATAAACTAGGAGTATTTCCAAAAGAAAGGTTTTTGAATGGGCAAGTATAGGTGTCAAAATTCAATATAGTGTCAGAATGTGCAAGTACACTGGTTCAAATGCCAAACATCGTCCAGAAACAAGTGAAATTATATATGTTTAGAATAGATCTAATGGTATTTCAAGTCTTTTTAATGTTTGGTTTATATTGATCTTATTCAAGATGATAATATTCCTGCTTACGTCGGTATTTAGTGCTCTGAAGGATTTGGTTATAGGTTCTTAATTTGAGTTTTAAAATTTGGTATTGAGGGTTATCTTGATTTGTACATTTCAATTCCCTGTATAGATAGATGGAGATAATTTGTGTATATATTAATTGAATATGAGCCTTCAACGGCAGGTGTTTCTCTTTGGTTGTCTGAATGAGACTTACATGTGTACTAGCTCATCATAATTTATATTTGGATCCAAATATGCGTCTTGGTCGAGTATTTGTATGAAGTCTTAACACGTGGAATAAGGAAGATGGTCTGAGAGATTGTTGAAAATAATACCTGTTTTACAAGTTTTTGTACAGTCATTGAATTTGCAAAAAATATTATCACTGACTGTGCCAGATTTTTCCACAAAACGAGTTGGCAATGAAATTTTGGGTATAAAGTCATTATTAAGCATTAGATCTAAAACAAAAATAAGAGTATTTCTCTTTAGTATTTGACTTCAGCATATCAATGTTTAAATCTCCTACAATGAGCTTATGGGATCGTTCTTTTGATAAAGTTTTGACTATAGGTATTCGTACATTAATGAAATGTTCAAGATCTTCATTTCTGTCACAGGGGGTCTGTACATATTACACATAATGATCTTATTTTGTACACTTTTGCCAGTTATATCAAGGAACTGACCTTCCTATAAGTGATTTGGAGAATACATGTCTCGAACGACATACTGGAAGTTTTTATGTAAATAAATCGACAGACATCAATGAGAGCTACAAGTTGCTGGTAAAGATATCGAGATGTAATTTTCAAGGTTGTAGAACGAGATATCATGCTGGTCTCAACATACCCATGTTTCATGGAGATAAATTGCACTGATTTCGAAATCACTGGATGATACATCATCAAGCAAAGTTTTGAGATAATGAGATTTGGCGTTTATTGATTGGATATGTAGACCTAAAACCGACAAATTGTGAGAGAAAGGTTTTAAAATGCTAATTACGCTAGAAAAAAATTGTGGGCCACAAAGCCAATGGACACCACTTTACAAACATACAAAAGTACCATTAAACGTACACAGGAGTCTGTGGATCAGTTACCTGCACGCGTCTATAGATGCCATGACGTGGTACGTAGCTGGCTTAACAAATGTGCACAAATATGTACCTGTCTCAGCACACACAGAACGCAAAATTCATGTTATCATCTAATCATGAAAACAAGCATCTCGAGTATATACGAACTGTAACAGGAAAAGTGCACAACGTTATCATTGTCCACAGCAACAGAAAAAAAAGTTTGTGAAATCAATTGTTCATGTCAAAATGAGCTTAACGTAAAGAGATTCATCATGTACATGCCATATGAATCATACAGTGTGTAAACGCAACAAAACCTGTGCATAAAGATGATGAGAATTGATTGATGTGTTTTCACATGAATAAATTCAGATCTGTATGATTTACCGGGTAGTCTTATGTATATGATATATACTATCTTAAAGAAAATTAAGATAAATTAGTACATGAAGGTATCCACGTTGAGCAGTTTAAATTCATTTCAGTCACTCATTTAAAACAAAAATTATTAGCCTAATTCCCCATTTTGTCCCCCGTCAAAGCAGAAAAACATGGCTAGATTGGTATTTAGGTAGTGTAAAACAGTGGTCTCTTTTGTTGTCTTGGGAAAAGAAAGGTCACGTCGAGGAATTTGTAGCTGCACATAGGCCATGTCTTGATATACTGGATGCTTTACGTGGCTTTGAGGTCCAAAGGCAGATTACGTCGTTGAGCCATAAGTTCTTTGTTCAGGGGTCAGATAAAAGCAGGGAGGTAGGGGGTGATACATATTTTCTGGATGGTTTTTAGCTCAGCTGACTTGTTTGTGAGGGTTGCTGTGTGTCGTCCGTCTGTCCTTTTCTACACGTTACACAAACGTAGATTGGAGAAAAAAAAGGAGAAACCTAAACTAGTTGTAGAAAATGGGTTCCGATGTGGTTGCAGTCAGAAAATAAGTTTCATCATATGCAGCTGAGTGGGAAATGAAAAAAGGTAGAAAAGGCAAAACATACAGCAAAGAAAAAATTAATGGCATGATTGACTTTATAGTAGATAATGCAGTATTTCAAGTTGGACATGTCGTGAAGAGACAAAGGATTGGAATTCCCATGGGAACTGACCCAGCACCATATATGGCAAACCTGTATCTTTACTATTATGAGTCAAGACAGATAGAGGAGAACACAAACAACAATTATGGGTTAGCTAGGAAAAACTACAGCAATATCCACAGATACATAGATGATTTATGCACAGTTAACAACAAGGAGCATTTAAAAGCATATTGGAAAGAAATATATCCAGAACAACTGCCGCTGAACAAGGAAAACAAAGAAGATACAGCAGAATCAACAGTTCTTGACTTGCACCTCAAAAATGAAAACAAGAAAATAATTTGCAGATTATATGATAAAAGGGGTGCTTTCCCATTTGAAATTGTAAGCTATCCAGACCCAAGAGGAAACATCACCAGCAGTACAGGGTATGCTGGATACATGAGCCGGCTACTTCGGATAACCAGAAACTATTCACGGTATGTAGGTGCATTAAGCAGACTCTCTGTGTTAAAATACAAGTTGCTTAGTATACGATATCAAGAAGACAAACTGAAAAAAAAAAACAGCAGAAAAATATTTGAAGAGAAATAGTTGGATATGCAAGAAATACAA
This sequence comes from Hermodice carunculata, assembly GCA_964020975.1. NCBI lineage: Eukaryota > Metazoa > Annelida > Polychaeta > Eunicida > Amphinomidae > Hermodice > Hermodice carunculata. The sequence continues at coordinate 100,069,237 of OZ026617.1, forward strand.
CACTAGGAACGAACAACTAGTCAACAACATGTTAGGAACACCCATTTTAAAAATAAGGGATATCTGTACAATAAGACACATGTGCAATATGGTCAAAACACCCAATTGACCTTCAGTCATGTGCATAATGCAAATCCCATATATCTGGGCTACTGAAGAAAAGTCTAGGCAGGCATACCCAAACTTAAGAATGCACACATGAGGTTAAAACCTGGATCACACAACACAAAGGCTTTGTACCAAACAAAGGTGTTCACAGTTGTCCACGCAGTGCACAATTAACATTTTGCTGGAAAAGTACTTCCAGAAATATCAGTCCAAAACTCACCAAATGACGATCTGTCAATTCTGTGCATGTTTGTCCTCCTTATATGATTAACTCCTTGCCTTCATGGGATTCGTTTCTACCAAAAGACGCAAACACAATACGGAGCTCAGGTGCACTTTAATAGCGCCATCTATTTTTAGCAGATATCCGTAGGATATGCACGTAAACATGCACAGGATATGAAATACCTTGCGTCGGTGTTTATTGTAATTAGTAAAATAAGCATATATCAAGGCATTGCCACCTAACTCCTTAGTAGCACAGGCGATTGTTATGTTCAGTAAGTCAAACTTTCGTGCCGATAAGAGGCAAGGGAAGGGGAGTAAAGAGTGTGAACCAAGAACATCTGTACGTGCAATCCACCACATAGGGTCTTATCTGCAATAAAGTACTATGTATTCATTTGTGCAGTCGATCATTCGTGCTAATAAGATGCGGGAGGGACCAATACAGAAAGGTTTGAAACGAGGCTCACATGTCGACTAGCATATCACTTCACGTTTGCCATGATTTCTCCGTTTCTTTACATGCCAACAAACTGCAACTCAGCAGCTTATTCCAAAACTCTTTTTGCAGGTATGTCACACTGATCATCCGCTTAATTTCACATGTATATCCATGGCAAGACACCTATAATTGTCGTAAATGTCCCACAAAACCATTCTACAGTCACCACCCACCCCTACCCCCGCCTCTTATTAGCACGAATGCTTGACTGACTGAACATTACGAGCATGTGTGTTCTGAATAGTATCTTATCTGTCAAGACTTGCTTTTTGACAAACAAGGTCATATTCCATTATAATAAATCAGGGTGCGCCCAGAACTTCTACATCCAGTGAACACGTTAAGCTTGTTCTTTTGTAAAAACGCATTTGTACAGTAAGTTCACAATAATTCCTATCACAGGTGTATAACTGGGAAACTGAGTATTTCATTAGGAGGCCGCTATTTTAAACATCAAAACAACATAACGTTCCAGCACATATACCAGGTGAAAAAGAAGGTGTGGGGTGGGAGGATGCAGAGTATGCGCTCGCATCCCCCCTGCTCGCTCTCTCTCTCTCTCTCTCTCTCTCTCTCTCTCTCTCTCTCTCTCTCTCTCTCTCTCTCTCTCTCTCTCTCTCTCTCTCTCTCTCTCTCTCTCTCACTTTATATATGTATCAGTCCGTTGGTACCCACTAGGGCTCGGCCCCTTACCCTTGGTCAGACTTTGAGAGACTCTTCCCTAACCCCTACCGCTGCGTACCTTGAGTCCAAGGGTAGGTTTTTTTCTTTCACATGTTCAGGTTCTCGATATTTTTGCCACTACGTGGTACCCGATATAGCTGTTCTTTATATCGTTGTATTTAATACCGAAGGCCTGAACGAGACAAAAATGTTTTCAACACCCAAATCGTGTACCAAGTCATCAGAAATGTCAATTTGCAGTTGCAACGATTACTCAGTACACTTTTTGATATACCATGTGATATTTGGAAGTTATCCCTCCATCAGTATCCTACGCAGTACAGTTCTCCTAAGAGCCCGTATACTCCCGAGACCCGAAGGGTCAAGTAATGATGCGGCCGGGGGGGGGGGGGGGGTGTACAGGGTAGGAGACTGATTTAGCCATGGGGTGATCTTTGTATGCTACATGTACTTATGATAATTAGACGACAAAGGCAAATGCAGCTTTATCTGGGATTATGGAAGATGGTACATACCAAATCAGTAGCCAAAACATACAATTTCTGGTTCATAATTTTGTGTGAGGAAAGCCCACCTCCTTTCAGGAAAAAAGGCCTAAACTACTGTCCTGTCAGGTAATGCATTTTGTGCGGCAGGCGCCCTTGCAACGTGAGTGACGTCATGGCGCAAGACGTCATTAGAGTCGCTGTTTTATGTAAATATAGAACGTGAGACATGTACCGACCTTCAATGTTATTTTAATGGGGAGACTGCATTTCCCTTCCGAAGGTACTGGCTATTGCTAGTGTAACATTTTCCATGTGTTCTAATTGGATATTTTCAGTATCTTCCCTAATTTTGGTGTCGGCATGTCCCTTGAAAGACACTGTATGCTATCGAACTTCAAATACAAGGTTAGTCTTATTACTATATTTAGGATGCTGTATCATACCCTTTTAACTGTTTTGAAATTGGCAGCCATAAAGTTTGTTCAACGCAGATTTGCAAAATGTTGCCAGTATCCAACTGCATTTTTTCATTTGACTGCATCTCATGATCGTTACGTCAAATTACCAAGTCAAGGACACTTAAGTTATGTTTCCCCAACGTGAAGAGGGTGCTTAGAATAACGTGGAGTCTGTTAAAAATCTGTTTATGTGACCGTTTGTACGCGGCTGATCTTTATGTTTGCATTTATTCATTGCGTATGTCTAAAGGATCGAAATCAAATGTCCATTTCCGGAAGAAAGCTGGGTTCAAGAACATATATCTTGCAACATTTGGGAATTTGGCTACCCTGCTTCTCTCGGTGGTGTTTCATCAGTCATGGGTCATATTAATGTGATGAACGTCGCAACAGTAAGCCCCTTAGGATTTATTTGGCAAATGAGCATGGTCATGTTAAACGTCCACCTACATGTTACATCCAACCGCAAGAACACAACATGGGCTGAACGACGTCAGCTTGAGGATGGAATCCAAAATGTTCACCCATATGTGCATTTTGTTACCGAATGATGATTACAGTCGTGCTGTGCAGTGTTGCTTTATTGTATTTAGAATGTTTGGCTTATCAATAGAGCTGAGTGGGGTATTCATTGAACATTTCCTTTCGCAGAATGTTAAAGCTGGTGCTCACGGAACAACAAATTACGAAATATCGACGACAAAATGCGAGTCCATGTCGGATTTTTCGGGAGGAGGGGCCTTTTTTTGGGGGGGGGAGGCGGGGCTTTCTTCTTCTTCTTCTTCTTCTCTTTTTTTTTTTTTTTTTTTTTTTGAGATCCGACAATAAAGAAATCTCTTATGTGATCTTGCCCTGTTTGAAACAAGCAGTGTTGGTAATTGGATTGGAAAAAATGCTTAACCCGGCGTTCCTGATGTACACTATTTTCAATGCCTCCCAAACTCTAAAAGGTAAAAGCTTTTCTTTGCCTATAAGGAATTGCATCTCTGATGAAAGAAGGCATGCAGATAATAACAAAAAGTACTTATTCTATAATTTCCCGTCAATCCAATCTACTGAACACAACTAAGAGAGGAAACATTCCTTACTCCACATGATGGGGGTAAATGCTTTTGCGGGCAGGTTCTATGTTTTTATTCACTATGAGATACGTGACGAAAAAATTATATAAATCTGACCAAACACCCTTGCGTGTAGCTTGTTTTTCTTTGAGGAATCTGGTGTTTGCGACAATGGCTATTCTCTGCGTAGAACGAAAACGCTTGACTACTAGGAGTGAGACGGCTCATGTCTACTTTAGGCATAAGCTTATCGGCAAGCATGAGTTGGGGCTTCCACTTACCTATATGTAATTGGGAATACTGACAATAATCCTGTTTCCCGCCATGGTAAGACCGGGCTGCTTAAAATTTCCTTCTTTGCAAACTCACATCACGTACTGTTTTCCCAATTGCATGGGAAATGCAGTCAACGCCATGAATACGATATTAAATGGGACAAGCAGTTCGATTTCATGGCTGCAACACTTGTGTTCAACTGATGAATATCTCAGCCTGAGGCCAAAAAAAACGCTTTGAGAAATTACCAAGTAAGATGGATATCCGGTCGACAGGAGAAAGGTGTACAGCGTTCCTTAATCCACAGCAATTGCATAGTTTAATCCACAGGTTGTTCAATCCATCAAACGTATGACTCAGCATGCACCCAGTAACCAGCTGATGAATGCCTCTACCCAGAACTTTACCATGCTAATTAACTGCAGCCCAAATAACCACCTTCAGTGAGTATGCCTGGTCGGAATTCGCTCCACACATCAGCTCTGTGTCTTGTTCCTTCTACACATCTCGTTTCATGCGAGATAGGGCGGTGACATCTGAGTCCACATTGCTTCAAGTAGGCTAATGTGTACCGTTCTGCCAGAAACTGGCATTAACGCGGACAGAAATGTGTCTGTAATTTCCACCAGAGCATGAACAAAACAAAGCATGTTGATATAATTGGTTTCTGTATGCCATCCGCACAAATTACTTCATGTATTAAAGAATAATGATTTGTTACAAAATTAATAAAGCACTTAAAGGAAAATATTTTATCATCAATGTGTCATAAAATATTTGCAAGCCATAGATGGATGCGCCGTTGGTACTTTCTATTGCAGTGTTTTGGCCTAAATATATTCCGTTTTAAAACCTCATTTTACAAGATTAGCATGATTTGACCATTTAACCGTTTCATAAACATAAGTAATATGAATTCCATACGAAAAATCCATGGATGAATATAAATCCTATACAGGCCCTTAAAAGCTTTGTTAATAAACCAATGATTGACAGTGACCATAACTGTCAAATGTCGTCTGCATTGTTTTCCCTCCCTCTGTTATCGAAATTTTTGAAGGAAATTACGAGAAGTCCAAACGTTGGTATGCTGTTTAACCGCAGCGCTTTTAGAAACCGGCAAGAAATTCTCCCTTTATTCAAGGAGATACCACTGTCAAGGTGTACATTTCTTACATAACCGGACAATATAGAACAATACAGAGGCAAAATTCTGTTAGTTTCTGCAAAGCAAAATAAGGCACATGATTTGAGTTAAGCCAATGAAAATGTATAACGTAATATCTGCGAAAATATTGTACATAAAGAATGTCCATATTGTTTGGCAAAAATTTGATCTCACAGGCCCACATTGAAAACATGGCTTTTTCACAGGGATATATAACAGGAAAAAAGGTTTCTAGTACACGTGTGTAACGTCGGAGATTGAATAAATCTTTTTCAATCTCCATGAAACTTTTGAATGTTTGATAGCATTTTCATGCAAAGCACTATGTAAATGAGACCGAAGAATTGCATATACATGTATCAACATCTATATTTATGAAAAGGAAATCCTATTGAAAGCGAAAAAATATTTTCTGCCTTTTTATTGTTTAGCATTCAAAACATGAACCGCGGGTGTAAAAAATTTCAAGAATTCCAAACCTCAGTATGCGCTGTTTAAGATAATATGAAATGATATTAACTTCAGTTACACCTTCAGCCTTTAATAGTTGCAGCTTTGCTTTGTATCCAACTGTCACATACACCATCATAGAAGCCGTCACAAGTTCTATTTCGTTACAAAATGCAACGACTACCAGCACTATTCAGCCACAAATGCAATATATTCAACAGTCAATAGATGCACTTCCACTACCTAATCAACAAATGAAAGTGGAGCCACCTGGGGTATAAATAAACCTGGCTTCTCTTATTGTTATGTTCAGTAGTTGCCGATAGGAAGTGGTATGTCATGCAGTAAGTTTTTATGTGCTGGTAGCTTTATCTGTTAGTGATATAGGTTATTGAGTAAACACACAAACAAACATGATACAAGATCAGTATTTACCCATCAAACATTCAGGCAGCCGGTCTTTGTTAAATGTAAATCCTTTCAAGAATTTGAATAACGACATAAAATGAAATTTGTTTTAACAGTGGTTCTCTAACGTGGTCCTGTATCAAGAAAGTGTGTAGATAGCGGTTTGCTGCTGAAATTGGCAATGCTATTTTCTGCAATGAAACTATTTCTAATTTGATGATTTATTTCTTTAGCATGTGCAACTATTAACCTACGAAAGCAAAGTTATCATGACTGCTACATGTATCATAAAGCTAAAATGTCGCTTTCCTAAAATTACTCATTTTGCACAATCTGTAGTAGGCTACGGACAATTACATGTTGATAAGGTTGATTTCTTTATTCTTATAGAAATATTTCCAGGACAGACAGAGGTGAAAGAACACATCAGACATCACAATGCTGTTGCTGAACTGCTTGAACATTCCGCTGATCATGACCACAGAGAATGATCTCTCAATGCTTCAGACAAACTCTATGCAGCAAGCCGTCAAATTAAAATGTATTGGAAAAAACCAAAGTCGAATGTGCACTATGCAGAGGGTTCGATAACTGAAGCATATGACGTTCTCTACTGGTGTATCTACCGAGTAATGTGTCATGTCGTCAACCAGGCACCAATCATACATACATACATACATACATACATACATACATACAGACAGACAGACAGACAGACAGTCAGACAGACAGACAGACAGCTATATTGCAGGCGTGAAATAATAATTTGTAACCACACCACGCCGTGTTTATAAGCGCTGTTCACTAACTTCATTAAATTACATCTGGTTTTTGAAAAGCGAATATTCGACAGGTAAATCAATTTAATCACTGCAGATGTTCACCTCGGCAACAAGCTGCTCTAGCTTGTTTTGGAACAAGAATCTTTGCTCTTGTAAATTGCATGCAAGAACCTATCCAGGAAAGTTCGTTGTATGCGACAGTAAGATTTGTCTACTTGTGGCAAACAAATCAAGAAATAGACAGAAAAAGTAGCCGAGGGCTTTCTTGACTGGCAAAAAGTGGCTGTGTTAAATTACTTATGACAGGCATCACTGACCGGTGGACAGTGACGATAAGCATATCAAAGCAATGCATTTGTTGGCATAAATAACGTATATAATGGACATTTGAACATTCTTGGCAGGCACATGAAATGGTCTTGTGTTGTGACAAAAAATAATCAGTGATTTTAAACGGATTTCTGATGTTAATGATGTAAAAACACTGTAGGACATGTGACCAAGAGGGATGAAGCCATGTCCCTGGTACGATATATAGTTGTATAGAATAAAAGACTTTTATAGCCTTAAAAGACTTTATTGCCCACTTTAACAACCTATTTGGCCGCCTTTTGTCTTTGACAAATGTCGCAGGTTTGGACATGTTTGAGGTCTTGAAATTCTGCAAAGCAGGCATTAAATTCATTCCTCACCTCATTATACTAGACGGTCAGTGCAACGATTTCATATCACCTACAGATGTATCATAGTAAATTTACCTCAAAGATTAATTATTCCTGAACGTCATTTGAGTAGCATAACCTCCGTTATGTGAGTGGAAAGAGTTCCTACCACTCTGAATGTGCACGGTGGCTTTCTCCGAGTCTTTCGGTTTCCTCCAGGAAAGTATACGCCATCATCTGTGCCATGGAGAGTGATTAATATAGTTTTGCAATCCATGTAAAAGATATGGGTCTACACTTTAACCTCCGTTTACTAGTGGTGTTTTCCATCGGCACTTAGCTATATGGGTCTATACTTTTACCTCCGTTTACTACTGGTGTTTTCCATCGGCACTTAGCATGAGAGTTTGCAGGCAACACGGAGAGACCAGGTGACTGGCTTCATTAATAGACAGGTATTCAAGGATGATATACTTCTAGACTGCCAACCTATATTGGTCGAGCTAGAACTTGATGTGTGAATATATAATGCAACATATAATGTTCAATTCCGCCAAATTAAAATTCCAATATAATTGTTATAATTTGGGATATTTTCATGTCTGGTCTCTTTTGTGTGGAGTACAAACTACCTGTGGGTTAGGAGTATACCTCCAGCCGCAGAGGCTATCAGACATGTGAATTCACTACAAGTTCTGAACCTTTTTCCCTCGCCTCTCCTACTTTTTAACAATTCTAATATATGGTAGAAAGCTGCATGGGCTTCATTAACGTGAGCTATGACCAGGTTTATACTTATTCAAAAATATAGAATAAAACCTTATACACATGTATAATTACTCTAAAGGGTCGCAGCAATAATACCATTTTAAACACCCTTTTACATAACTTTATCGAAACACATTCACAATAGCAAAACGAAGGGTTTTGTTTCTGTGTCTGGCTTATGCGATACATATGTAACAAGTTAGGGTTTCAATTTACATACAACAATCAATTTAAGACTGTAATTTGATTTGTTCTCTTCTTTTCATGGGATGAGGCTGTTTTGTGACACCTTTGTGTAAGTTCAACTTCTATGAAATAATTCAGTGTCTTCAACATTTGGGCGGCCAGATTTATTTGGTGTCTCCTCTCTAAGAAGGTTCATTAATATGTATGGAGTTATTTTCTTAGAGTAAGTCGAAATTTGAATTTTGCTCTCTATTTCATATAGTGGTGCGTATCGTAGTTCATATAAGTTCACTAAATCTAAGTTAATTCTGCTGTTGAACTTGAAGCCTTTCTGATAATTGGCATTGAGCGTAATAATACTGATCAATTAAGGTAAAGGTTTGGACCCAGACATTGGCAGGATTCGTTTTGGAGCGTAGAGAGATTTGGATTGCGCTTTTTTGGGATGGTTGCTTCTGTTTGTATAATGTCTTCATTGTACAAAACGGAAGAAACCGTGCCTAAAATGATTTTCTAATCGCGTTTGCAAGAAATTAACCACGCACAAAAATTGATTTAACTGCGGTAAATCATATCTTTATATATTCCACAAACTCTCGTACAGGTTTGCCATTGACCCCTGCCACTGCCCATGCATCGCTGTCTAAAATATTCCATTTTGCCTTTTGATCATGATCTATGTGGGTGGGGTTTTTTTTCAAATTAAAATTTTTAGTTTTTTTTTCGAAAACCAATTTTGACAAAATATATTTTACCTCGAAAAAGTTATAATTTCGCCAATTGTATTAACTACATCGTTGTTATCTACCAAGTGTCTTTAAATTTATCAAATTAAAAAAAAAAGAAACGAACCGTTGTTTTCACAATTTTTGATTAGTGGTTTGATTTATTACCTCATGCCAATAATTTTCATGATGAAATATTTCTGCTTGGTAATTTCAATACCGACATTAAAACTGCTGGTCTAAAAACAAACACAATTTAATAAATCTGTCAACAACATGGACTTTCCCAGCTAATTGACTCGCCTACCGTATTTCAGAAAGTGAAAGTACCGCCCTGATTTATTTAATTCTGTACAATGACATCTTGGGGAGTATTGCTTTGTGGTATCAGCGACCAATCGTTAATTTTAACTGTGAATAAAGAGGAAAAACAAAAGTGGCACTGGGAGCATCGAAGCTTGCAACTGTTTAAAAATTCCAGGAGCAGGTGCTCCTGCATGACGTATCCTCACCCCTTGGAATGATACTGCGGCTGACCAAGCATGGTACATTTTTGTGCACTTAAGATAAAAACGCAGTTTAGCAGCGAATTCCCGAAATAGTTACCTGAGGCCTATATGTCTCCAGCATCGCTCCAACGAAACCTGATGATTCCATCTCCAGAGGGTTTACCATCCAAGGAAACCAGGTAACTCAGTATCCAGAGGGTTCACCCTGTAAGAAACTTACTACATGATGCATCAGACCACAGGTACAAATAAAGCAAATATAACTGATCGTATCGAGAACTGAAATCGAATCGAACAAAAAGCTGTAGAAACATATGTACTAACCCGAGCAAGCAACGTGAGCAAGAATAATATCATAAAACTGTATGCGAGTATAAGAATGATTCAAAACAACTATGGAAAGTACTGAAATCTGCATTGCCAAGGAAAACTCATGATACTAACACCACCTTAACAGTAAATGGTGTCACCATTTCGCAACCTAGTCATATCGCCAACTGCCTCAGCGAATACTAGGTGCAAAGGTGATATGAAATATTAAAACAACTCACACAACCGTGATCTACCGCAGAAGCTATCTATTGGCAAACCTCCTGGTATTGATGGTATCAGTTCCCGACTACTCCTTTCTGTCTTCACCCGTATCGCACATTCTCTGACCAACGTATTCAACGTTTCCCTTCAAACGGGTGCCATACCTGATGTTTAAAAAAAAGTTAGAATCTCTGCAATACTTAAGGATTAAGAGAGAGGACGAGCTATAGACCCATACCAATTATTCCTCTAATAATGGAATTTTTTGAGAGGGTAATTCATGGACAGTTCCGTACATATTTTCAAGATCATGGGTTACTTTGCCAGCAACCATCTGGATTTCGGAAGAAACACTCCACTACAACTGCGCTACTTGATGTTAGTGACTACTTTCTTTGGAACATGGACAGGGGCCTGGTCACGGGGAGCCACGTTCTTGGATCTGAAAAAGGCCTCTGACACGGCACCCTATGGCACGTTCCTGTCCAAGCTGAAACGGATCAGTGTCACTAACAAAGAACGGTTTAAATATTACCAGGAAGATCGTAAACTTGTGTACATGGTCATAACTCAAACCTTGAGCTTATACATGTACATTCCGAAGTCCCGCCTGGATCCATCTTTTTCCATTGCTTTATGTACGCTACATAGATGATATATGCCCTGTCGTCAATAAGTACAAAATTGTGGCATATGCTGACGACACTGCTTTGGTCCACAGCAGAACGTCGATGATAATCAAGCTGTATTGAAATTTGAATGTTGATCTGAAAAACATTGCCACGTGGCACAATGTAAAGAAAACGAAAGCCTTGTTAATTAGTTCATCACGCTAAATTCATGATATGAAGCTCGATAATATCTTTGAAGTAGCCAATCTCTTCCAATACTTAGGAGTATATCTGGAAAGTCATTTAGAGTGGAAACATCATGATAACTATTTTGCCCCCAATGGATTTTTGTGATGTCATATGGGGTAACTGGGAAACCAACAAGTCAAAACGAAAAGCCATGTTAGGGCGTCTGAACATGTTTGTTGGTAACAGGAACCATAACCATTGCGTATGGAACTCTTACTCTTTCCCTAGTGGATTATTGTGATGTCATATGGGGTAACTGTGCTCAAGAAGTGAAATCGAAAATCCAATCACTTCAAAGCAGAGCAGCCAGGATTATATTGGGGGCTGAGAGATTAACCAATGTAGCGAGCTTGCACTATGAATTAAAATGAAGAACCTTAGGCAATAGAAAATACCATACATCTGGATACGGCCTCAAAAGCATCAAACAATGTGCCCCCTTTATATCACTTATTATTTTTATCGTTCGCGAGATCGACAGGCACGGCGCGAGAGTGCAGCACTCACAGCAATTTAAAACAAGCTGCGCCAGAGACTGACTATGGCAAAAGAACAGGTTCTTTTTCTTGAGAAATCCAATGGATCAGCCTGCCAAAGGTGATCCATGAAAAGAATTTTGAATAATTTAAAACTCAACAATAATATATATATTTGCGCACATAAAACTTTTAACTATAATTTGTTTTCTTTTTCAACCCGTGCCCTCACCAGCCCTTTTAGTTTATATGTGTCGTATTTTAATTGCATTTGACCCGTTTATATGCATATAACTATTGTATTTCCGCTTTACTTTTTTGTTATGCTGGGCCTAAGGGAGAAAAATGCCTGGGCACTGTTCAGCCATCCCAAGATAAACTAGACATACCTTCAAAACAAGCGCTGACTGAAGGGTCTACTATTTGCCGAAATTAGGTCATGGTGACACCAAAATCAGAGCAGTTCATCTTGCTTGGTAAGGTGAGCATATTGCCAAATTTGAGCAAAATACATGGAGGCATTCAGTGGATAATGCGATAATGGGAAAGTGCACATATGGACGGACAACCTGAAAACAGAAAGCCCACCACCACACCCCATGGGGCGGACCCGTCATAAGAGCAAACAAAAATTATCAAAATAATTAAAATAATTTTCGTCTTTTGCGCAAATTCTTGTGTCCAAGAGGCTTAGCCAAGTTAGTACAACATTGGGCGCTCTATTAACTAATGATTTTTTGCCTTTGTTAAATATATATCTATGTTTAGTGATTATTTCAATTGATAAACCGAGGGCCAAATAAGTGCTGTTCTCTAAAGGCAGGCCACAAGAAGAAGAAGAAGAAGAAGAAGAAGAAGAAGAAGAAGAAGAAGAAGAAGAAGAAGAAGAAGAAGAAGAAGAAGAAGAAGAAGAAGAAGAAGAAGAAGAAGAAGAAGAAGAAGAAGAAGAAGAAGAAGAAGAAGAAGAAGAAGAAGAAGAAGAAGAAGAAGAAGAAGAAGAAATAGTCAACCATGGTTGGAATGAATTGTGAAGAAATTGCCCAAAATTAATATGTAGCAGACCCAGAATATATATATATATATATATATATATATATATATATATATATAGGGCTCCGTTCTTATCGAAATATTAAAAATTTTTAAAGTGTCTCTGCTGATATTCTTGCAATGGGAAACATGCACGTTGCAATCTTCACACGTGTGACTGAATTGAATGCAAATCGTACTCGACAAGTCTTCAAACATTTTAAATTTTTTCTGTCCCACGTACGTCGGAAGGCTCAGCGCTTTACCTGTTGTTTATCTGAATATTGGGATTAACTCTTCTGTCATTTTAACATTTTGGACCATTTTTTCCAAAATGCTGAGGGTGATCTCGAGTAAACAACTGGATATGCTGCTGCTCAGCAAATGCTGTGCCCGTTGAGAACAGTCCCGGTGGCAAAGTGATGACACCTGGCATGGACCACAATCTCTTGAGACAGCTTCAGGGCTCAAAGCATTTGAGTGGTAATTAGGAAAGCTCATGGGGCAAGCATCCCTGGAAAAACAGAAAAGTGTTCAGCTGCTCATCCCAGTGATAGGCATTAGAGTCTAGAAACTGAAAGAACAGTAGTGAATTCTGTGAAAGGAACATATTTTGAAGAGTCGTTTGGGACATCGTGGAACACGTAAGGAACGGAACAACTTATTCATCTGGAAGCCACCTTGTTTGACGTAAATGGCTGTGTGTCATCATAGATGCAGAACAGATACATTAAAACACGCTTTGAAAGAGACGCCGTCACCACCCAACAAACGTAATTAGCAGCAAACCATTGCCATTTAACTGTGTGGACGGTATACCGCTCCCTGACGTCTCTTGGTATCCATCGTCATGTTATATGTAAATATAGCGGTCAACCAGCAGGTTCACTTTAAAAACGGCTTCAGCTATCATTGTCAGTCAAGCAGGAAGAAATAAATGTACTAGTACTTGATCATCCTCGCTCACTGCAATCCGCAGCATAGAATCACTCAAAGAATAGAATATTTTCTGTACAACCATAATGCAGCTATTAGTTGGAGGATCTTCAGTAATATACAATTAATGGTGGCTGTGCCATTGACCTTTCAACGATTGCCAACAGGCACGTACACAATTGAACGTAATGAGAACACCCGCATATTGTCATGCACCACTTAATACATGTATACTTTAAATGATCTGATGTTATGACAGCATCATTTAGTCTGTTAGTGTCATGTACCACATACTCCAAGTATACGCTAACGATCTGATGTTATGACAGCCTCATTCTTCTTTCGTGTGTTATGCCGCATGTTATATTGTGTGACATGGAATTCTATTGACTATATTAATGCAACATTTATATTGCAATTTGTCGAATACCGAACGTGACAAATGCACCGAAATTGACACACACAAGGTATATAGAAAACAAGGACATAAACAACAATATGGCAACGACGACATTTACACGATAAATATAAATGCAAACTTCAATGTCGAAGAAAACAATCGTTACACGGAGGGGGGGGGGGGGGGGGGCTTTAAAGGAAACCAAAATTTGTGCATATCTGTTTATGACATCAGAAAATTTTGAGATTAGATGAGGTTTATCTTACCGGAATTGGAAAACAGATTACCAAATAGACTTTGTATATTCAAATTGCCTGTGGCAAACACAAACACACACACACACACACACACACACACACACACACACACACACACACACACACACACACAAAACAAAAACAAAAAAACTCACATTTCAACCAATTTTGTTCTTCTCGCAAACAGACTGAACTTTCCACAATATAATCTTGGCAACAAAAGTAGCTTACTATCTTTTTAGAGAATATATTTTTGTCTTAAGTACATCACCAAAATCCTTGTTGACGTGTGTGGCGCATCGTTCCTACAGGACCTGTGACTTCAAAGGCATTGTCCCCCACCCACCTTTGACTGCATCTTCGTGAATGCAAGTCAGAGTCGATATACAGAGTTCTTAAAACAGCACTGTGGTGTGTAAAAGAGTGAAGACACCATTGCCTTTCATTACACAATATTTTTGACCTTTGATTCCTAGCCAGTGGTAGAAATATGTGTTAGATGTCCAAAACAATATCATTTCGGGGTATGCATGTTCATTTGCGGTTAAATTTGATTTTTTTAAGTGCGAATTTTACATAATTTCTCAAGTTCTGCAGACAGACTGTACGTCTGATAAAGCGTGGCAGCTATGCAGACGGACTACGTGTCTTTCAGTGACATCAGAAGAAAGTTTCATGCAACCAGTATTGGCTGTGGTTTTTAGGTATGCCGATAATGACCACGAGGCAAGAGGACACAGTTGGTTAAATTATGACATTTTCTTTCCAGAAAAAGAACCAGTTTAGACAGCAGGGACCATCTTCGCCGTATGTATCCACATCAGAGGCGTGTATCGGGTCAAGCAAAAAGAAGGATACTCAATGTGGCACGCCTAACGTACAGCTACATAGTAAAGAAACTCATAGGCAAAATCACATAATAGGAAAACCGACACCAACCATATACTTTCACTCGGGTAGAACAGACCAGCATGCTGTCCACATATGACTGACGAAATCCTCTGCAAAAAAAAAAATAATAATGAAAGGGCCTGTATTTGTTTCTCGTTAACTCAAAGCCATGTAACAATGCCAGTTGATTTTTTTTTGCGAAAACACAGTTTTGAACCTGCCTATGTAAACGCAAAGTATAGGTAAGCGTGAAATCTGATTAGCTGCAAACTTGGCATTTCATACCTAGCATATTATGAAATGTGTGCAAGACGAATAAGGTGACAGATCTACAGGTACACAAAATATAGAGTCATTCGACGCTGCTGTACATTACTGGTCTTTCGATATACACCTAGGCAATACTTTAAATACCTCTCTTGAGAATTGAATTAAAATAACCAGACATAGATTCAGACAGGACAGTTATACATGGAATTACACGACACACTGCCGATATTTTGCAGGTATATTAAGATGCGTGAAGCCACCTTTCTCTATTGAACCCTTCGAGACATAGTTTTACATTTGGTTAAACTCCTGGCAGAATATACATGAGTGTGGCCACAGTTTCAGTCGTTTTTTGTAAGATCCTTTAGATTGAGTTTTTTATGAAACCATTAATTGTAATTTCAGTATCAGGTGAATATAATTAATGTCACTTGGATTCTCTGACTCTTCAGTTCCAGTAAACAATCACATTTTTTGTTTCTTTTCTAATCAAATGATATTTTACAGTGATCATACCATTTGTTCAAACAATTTTGAAGCACCCTCTCGATTTTACAGAATAAAATCAGATAATAAGAATATGAATACTTATAAGCAGGGTAAGAAGGTCAAAATTTCGTACATCTGGCAAATCATTGACGTACAAGATAAATAATTGGGAACTTTATACACATCCTTGTTTGATTTTTTTGTGTAATATTAACTAGCCTTGGCGAAAAAAAGTTTGTAGAACTGAGTTTTTGTACATGTCTTTTATGACAAGTACCATGTATAACTTGTGAAAGAGTGCATTATGTGCGTGTTTATTGTGTTGAAAGCCTTCTTTGTGACAATCAGCAAAAAGACACTTAACATTTTCGGCTGCCGAGAACCTGAGTGTAGTTATCTATAATTATCATTTCCCGACCTTTGAATTATGCACGTATTTCTTCTGTGAAACCAAGTTTGCGAATTTATACTATGAGTCATATAGTGTACTGAATGCATCACGGGAGTATTTGTCATGTCTGGCATATCATAAATAATTTAACATATGAAGATTATCACTATAGTGTCATTGACCGCATTACATATTGTAAATAATTTAAGATAAGGAGAATATTGCTATAGTGTCCTTTACCGCATAACATATTGCAAGTGATTTATTATAAGGAGAACATCACCATAACATCAGTGGCAGCAAAAGGAATATGCATAATGCCTGCTTTATTAGGTGGAGATAAGTTATAGTTAGTATTTGTTGGCGTAATTCAGGTCCACCTCCATTATGCATTTATCACCACAATCTGTAAAAAAAGATACTGGAGCTATCGGTAGCAAGCGGCGGCCGACCACAGCTACAAGTTTGCATAATTGTATTAAAAATCTGGTTAAGAAAATTTATGTTTTGATAGCATTTTTTTATTTAAATGCTGATGACTTTCAGTCTTTTCTGACATACCTAGGTACACATTTACCCAATGTCAAAAGTAATCTTAAAAATTTGACAGTATTAACTCAAATGTCACAAACTTGACCCATTTTGTTGAAACATTGACTCAGTGTTGGCAGCGGAATAGCGCTTTATTGTTTGGAGACTTTCAAAGTGAGGAGTAGGTGTCATCATTGGGTTTGTTTTACATTTCTGGCGTAGATTGTCCATTGTTGCAGTACTTGTTAGGATTTCTTTCGGTTTGGGCGGGTGGTCTAGCTGCAACTGTTTAATCACTGCGACTAAATATAATGTCCCAGTTTGTTTCTAATTGAGTTATACAGTGGCAGTTGGTTTAACTAAGGTAAGCTAGCTAGAAAGGGTACATACTGGTTCAGGAGTACATGTAAGTCAAATTGTTCTTATCTGAACTTGTTTTATACAAATTTAGTAATTATGTTTGGTTTGGCAGATTATCTTCATTCATAATGTGCTCTGCATTTATAAGCAACACGTCACTTATTGAGCTAATTCATCATTTGCCACATTCATATCTTTTCATTATTATGTGGTTCATGTTTGCTGAATATTTAGCTTAGACAATGAGCCGCTACAGAAAGACACATGTACAAGTACAGGCTCCGGAACATGTTCTGAGTAGTTACCCGCTGAAGACCTTTCAATTTATTTCGGATAACACAGCCTATGTCAAAATTCTACTGCAGAACGTATGCAATGTGGGCAATGGTACTTCCATATGTATATAGGCTAGACAGTGACAGGTTAGCTTATAAAGATTAAAGAGTTCGGACTGCGGAATAGAGCAATGACTACTAGGAAGTGGTTCTGGACGAAACGAAACAAATGCAATATCTAAAAAAAAAAACCGATGCAATAATATCAATGTCAACTTGAAAATCTGGAGTTAACTGACAAGATGTACACCGTGCCCAGATAAATGGCACTTTCCAAATTATACTACTGATTCTTCAATTTAACCCAAACAATGTCTGGGTGTTTGATGGTCAGAAATTCTATACCTTTTACCATTGATTTTTGTTCCTGGACACCTAGTTTATACCCACTTCAACTATAATAAGCCTTGTGCTGGTGCGTTTTACGCACTTCCCGTGTCTGATCAAAATTATTAGGTACTACTTTACTGCATCACTCGTATGTCGCATATTCGATCCATACTCCGCGAACTAGTTTTTGTCATCGTTTGTTAGGCATCGTGACATGACAATTTGGTTTAATCATATTTTACCTCACCAAGTGAAAAAGGTTTGGAGAAAAAGTGCAGAGCATTATATGAACTCCTCTCCGCGTACATCAAATAAATTTCAAAAAATTATCAGCAAGATGGTGGATAATATATACACAATATATATTGTCATGTGCAGTAATGCTGACTTATGGTATTAATGTAATTGTTTAACAGAAGCATACATTTATGCAACAGGTAAGATGCAACTTTTGATAAACACACTGACAAGCTTAGTCTGAATAAGGAAATAATGGACTGTCCTAAATAAGTTCATGTTTACCCTCTCTGCATGGTTGGCTGGGGTCGCCGTATAGTAGGTTATTGGTGTTTAGGTTGGTGTGGTTAGGTAACTGACTTACAACTGTTGCTCGAGCACGAGAATAACGGTAGCATTCAAGAAGATAATGCCTTGCGGTTTCTCTGACGTAACCACAGGAACACCGGGGACATTCTGTAATTTATATCTCACTATTCTCTTTAAGATTAATATAAATGTGTGGGAAATTATTGAAATATTGCAGCCACTAGTCATTATGTTAAGTTTACTAGTTCGAGATATGTTTCTTTGAGACCATATTTTGACTTGGTTTCTAACTCTTGGTATTAGTGACTCATAATTTAAACGCACAACGTCATCCCAATCGTGACTAATTAAAATACCCAGCATTTTTACAGGTCCATCTGTCCACTTCATTTTGTTGTTGTTGTTGTTGTATCCATCCTGAACTTTTGTTGATTTTAACTTCCAATAGGCATAATTTCCGTCTTGTCATAGTTTACCTTCAACCCAGAGTATATTTCAAACAAGTCAAAATATTGCACAACTTCCAACAAACTTTGTCTAGTCGCTGCTATAGTTAAACAGGTATCATCGGCATGTTGATTTATTTTATACTCTTTACTTCCAACTGTAATTCCTTGAATATTTTGGTTTTGTCTTATTCCAATTGCCAAAATTTCTGCACATATAATGAAGACATACGGTGACAAAGGACAACCCTGGCGTACCCCTGTAGAAATTGAGAAGGCCTTTGTTGCCCAGCCATTGTTAATTACTTGACTTCTGACCTTTCTGTATAAAGTTGAGACCCATTTACATAATCATTCACCAAAATTAAAAAACCTTAACACTGAATAGATAAATTTACATTCCAAGAAATCAAAAGCCTTCTCAAAATCTATAAAGATCGCCAATGCTTCAATATTTTCCATATCAGCATGTTCTATTATATCTAATAACCTCATAATATTTTCACCAATATATCTATTATGAAGAAAGCCAGTTTGATCAGTATCAATAATATTCACCAAAACTTTCCGAACTCTATAAGCAATACTTTTTTAAATTATTTTGTAATCAGTATTTAAGAGCGAGATTGGTCTCCAATTTTTCAAAAGAAGTGGGTCTTTATCTTTCTTTGGTAAAAGGGTTATGACACCTTGTCTTTGACCTATTGTAAATTCTCCATTTTGGTATCCAAAGTTCATTGCATCTAATAATAAGTTTTTTATATCTACCCAAATCATTTTATAAAATTCGACAGGTAGTCCGTCTGTACCTGGACTTTTATTGTTTTTGAAAGTCTTTATTATTGAACTTAATTCTGCTTCAGTTATATGGCCTTCACAACTTCTTTTTCTTCGTTAGTTAATTTTGGTATATTTTCTACATCTTTTAAAAGATCCAACATATTGGTATCAGGAGGGCTCCTACTTTTATACAATTTTCTGTAAAAATTTTCCTGTTCACTCAATATTTTTTGTTTATCATTTGTAATTATTCCATTCGAGAGGCGCAACTGTCCTATTGTTTTATTGTTATAATTTCTTTTCTCTAAATTCAAAAAGTATTTATCAGATTTTTCCCCTTCTTCATACCATTTAACCCTACATCTTATATATGCCCCCTTTGTTTTATATTCAACTTCCCTGTTTAACTTTTGCTGTATTTCCTCTATTTCAAGCTTCAGATCCTCTTTTTCTGACGTACTCTGCTCCTGTAACTTTTTTTCAAGAATACATAATTTTTCCTCTAAATTTTTAATTTCATTTATTCTTTTTCTCTTTTTACCTGATGCATATTTAATTGATTGCCCTCTAATTTGACATTTGACTGTTTCCCATAGTAGCGAAGGGTTTGCATCATGGTTTAATTCTTTTGTTTCTAATATTGTCTTTTTTACTAAATCAATATATTCCACATCATTTAATAAAGAACAGTTTAATTTCCAAAACCCTGGCCCACGGGAAGCATCTTGAGCTGTAAATGACAATGTGAGTTTTGAATGGTCAGATCTAAAACCTGGCTTTAGGTCGCATGAGATAATAGAGCTTGACATTCCAAAAGAAACAAGGAAAAAGTCCAATCTACAATATATTGGATTTGGGTTATTGATATGCCAAGTAAATCGAAAATTTTGTGGGTTTTTGATCCTCCAGATATCTATAAGATCTGTTTCTTCCATCCAGGCTTTAAGAACTAACTGTGATTTAATGTGAGTTTGCTTGCTCCCTCCACGTTTGTCTAGATCTAAATTCAGTACTAAATTAAAATCACTTCCTATAATCCTATTGCCATTAGAAGACTAATGCCAATAATATTTTCAAAAAAACTCGGGACAGTCCTCATTAGGTGCATATATGTTACACAGGGTCAATCTATTGTCACCTGCTGTTACATCTGTAACAATGTATCTGCCATTTTCATCTATAAATGTACTGTGGATTTCCAAAGGAAGTATCGATCTAAATAAAATACAGACCCCCCCCCCCCCGTGCATCGGATGTTCCATGTGAAAACAAGGTTGTGAACTCCCATTCTTTTTCTATATCTTTTGTGCAATGTACTTCTGAGAGCATTATAACTCCTGCATCCTGTTTATGAAAATAATGGAACATCTCCCTCCTTTTTTTATTGTCTCTTAATCCTCCCACATTAAGTGAAACAATTTCAATTTTTGTACCCATGTTTTGTGTATGAAATAGTTACTCAATCTTAATAGATGTATATTATAGTGAAACTTCTCCCAAAGAGTTGCATCAAATAGATCTATACCACTTGTAATTAACATATCTCTGTATGGCAAGATTACTATTATAAAAACATTTGTTTCATCTCAACTTATTTATATGATGTCACTTATACCAAGTCCCAATTATAAAGAAATAGAGCAAAAGAAAAACTTTGTACAGAAAGGTGATTTTTCAAAAATATAGAAAATATTCTGTATAATTTTATTTGGAATGGTCCAAATAAGGATAAGATTAAAAGAGATGTTCTAGTGAGGCCATATGATGAAGGTGGTTTGAAAATGGTACATGTTCAGTCTCAAAATTATGCTTTAAAATTGGCATGGGTGAAGAGATTAACAAACCCGGAATGCTTAGGTAAATGGAAAGAGTTGGTGTTTCTGCAGTTGCCAGATAGAGGGGAAAACATATGGAAATGTAATATTGATGTTAAGGATTGTCACATGGTATTTGATAAAATACACAGCTTATTCTGGAAAGAAATAGCAACTATATGGTGTAAAGTCGATTTTGTAAAGCCAGAAAACAAGTCTGACATAAAAAAACAGTATGTATGGTACAACTCATTTATCAAAATGCAAAGAAAATCTGTGTTTTACAAGCAATGGTGTGAAAATGGGATTGAAATTATTTCAGATATATTGAATAAAGATGGAAATTTTTTTAATTACAATAAATTTATTGAAAAATTTCCAAATGTTAAATCAAATTTTCTGAAATACCACAGTTTAATTCATGCAATACCAAGAGAATGGAAAACCAAGCTTGTGAATGGAACCAGAATTAATCAAAATATAAGCAAAAATTATTTGATAGAAAAAATACATTGCATAGGAAAGGTGTCTAAATTTATTTATCAGATGTTAATAGAAACAAATGTTAAAGGCCAAAGTAATGTGAAAAGTAAATGGATGGAGGAGCTTAATGTAGAGTTTGATGATGACTACTGGAGTGAGTGATTTTGTCAAATTTATCAATGTACAATATCTTCAAATATAAGGATTTTCCAGTATAAATTTTTACATAGGATTATATTTACCAATTACAGATTGTATAAAATGAAAATAGCAGAAAGTCCAATGTGTTCTTTTTGTAAAGAAACAAATGAAACATTAGTTCACTTTTTGTGGGATTGTAACATAACTCAGCATTTTTGGATAGAAGTAAATAACTGGTTAAAAATATGTTACAAATACCTATCACCTTTTCAAAATGTGATATCTTATTGGGAGTGAATCATAAGCATAATGTAATATGGTCATTAATTTTTGTTGTAGGAAAAAAATATTTATTCAAATGTAAAGTAAACAATAATAGACCTTCTTTTGAAAGTTTCAAAGGTGTGATAAAAGACTTGGAAACAATAGAAGATAACTTGGCAATTAAAAATAATAAAATCAATAGTCATAAACGTGAATGGAGAGAAATCAACTTTTAATGGGTAATCACAAGAAATTGTTGACATGAATATTGTTGTATACTGTTGAATATGTACCTCTGTTGTCAATAAAAAAATTTTAAAAAAAGAAAGTTTACAAGTTCGACTACCTCGTTGCTGAGGACCGAATAATTGTAAAGCTGGATTAGATATTCATACGCGCTTGTGCGTGTGCCGCGTACTTGACCAAGTTGAGTTGTGCCTTGGTAGGCCCACGCGTTTTCTAGTATTTTGGCCACTTTTCTGTACAAATTACGGGGTGCATGGGAATAAAAATAGAACGTAGCTTCTGTGTAGAACAATAAAGTGGTTTTTTTTTTTTTTTTTTTTTTTTTTTTTTTTTTTTTTTTTTTTTTTACATCCTTGTAGAAAACGTCTCCATTTCTTAAAAAAGAAGGGTTCAATGAAGGCCGGTATGCCTAAAATGCCATAATCGGAACGGCCCAGTTCATTGTAATTAATCCAGTACAAGTACTGCATTCAGGGCTGTACCAAATCGGGGACGGAAAGTCCACCGGCATCAAACGATCACCTAAAAAATGTTATATTTTGTGACCACGGAATAGTCGGGTCTCGAACCGGCAACCTTCGGCACTAATCATATAGCCGAAAATGGAAAACGCATATACCAACTGCACCAAATCTCCATTCTTAAAAAGAATGGTTCAATGGAGGCCGTCATGCGTGAATGCCATGGTCGACACTATTTATGAGACTAGATGGTCGACTATTCCTTCCGATTTTGATGATGATTTTGAGCACAGGGGGCAACAATTGTAAAACAAAGATATTCCGGCAGTATTCTTGAAATGGGCTCAGTTCTACAAGCATAGCGTTGGTATATCAATAGACGATATATGCGTCAGTTTTACCAACAAAGCAGCTCAACATCCCAGGACGCAAGACATTCGGTTCAGGTAGATGTATGATGTTTATGCGTCTGAGGCTTTGTCTATATCACATTTGCTTGGCGCTTTTCCATTCAATTACTTATCAGTGACTTCTTATATATTCTATTTACAGGAGCTGCTTCAACCTGATTTATAAAATACTTTAATTCACCTGTACTGCCCAAAGCTGTTGATGGGAGATATCTTCTTCCCGGATAGGTACCAACTCGGTTTTTTATATACACGATACCGGTAGGTGCCTGTATCGCCCACCTAAGAATATGATCAATTAAGGGATCAGGTTATCATGCTGGAAACTGTTTTTTAAAAGTGGGAACAACTAGCTGTATTGTATTTGTGTCTTTTTGCCCAGAACCACTTCCTAGTAGTCAATATCCTATTCCGCAGTTCGAACTCTTTACTCTCCATAAGCTAACCTGTCCCTGTCTAACCTGTATACATATGGAATTACTATTGTCTATATTGCACACGTTCCTCTGTAAAATTTTGACATAGGCTGTATGTTTACTCACAGCATGCAGCCCACTTTATTACTGATGTCCAGTTAAATGGAAAGGCATTTAGTTAGAGACCGGAGTACCAGATAACATTGGCTGTTATTTGCTTTTGTCCATCATATGGGCATTGTGGGCACCCTACTGTTCTTATCAACATAACACGTATAATACACATATCATGGAAGAGACAGACGTTTCATCCGGGCCGCCACTCTTGCCCGAGTAGGATTTTCATCTGCTAAAAGTCTTGAGCTCTTCTGGCTTTAAACAATAGTCTCCAAAATGGTATATACTTTGTGGTCCAATGAATACCAAACTCCATATGTAGGCCATGTGGAACGCAAAGGCAGCCATACAATAGCAAATTAGTCAACAAGAGAGTCCAATTAAACCGGTATTTTGGGCAGATTCAATAGACAGGTTCAATTTGTATCGTTCAAACGTGATGCACGCTCTTCTGGTTAAATCGTTTATTTAGATTCACGGGCACGTGGACCTCCACGCGCAAATACTGCTCGTGGTTCTGTCATCCATTCAAGATACAAGCTGAACCTGCCTTATTGTACAAAATGATGTAAAATTTACATGACTTGCAAATCTATTTAAAATTCAAAATCTGCACGTTCGTTTGTTCTAGCACAAACGTATTGAACAATAATAAAGTTTATCTATTGCAAGATATGTAAATGTAATTGAGTACTTCTAATGTATCTATATATTGACAAACAATGTTCGCTATTGCACGGAATATAAAATAAATAAAAGACAGGGAGAGAGAAAGAGAGAGAGAGAGAGAGAGAGAGAGAGAGAGAGAGAGAGAGAGAGAAAAAGAGAGAGAGAGATGTATACTCTTGGCTAAAAAAAATAGTCACCCCTCTTTGTCAACATTGGGTGTGTGTGTAACGGTGTGTGTGTGGAAAGTTTGTTTATTTTATAGTACCACTGCTTTATTTGTCTCTTTTAGGAGGATGTGATGGTCCTGAAAAGGACTTTTTTTGTGTGTTTGAAGGCTTCGTGCATCAGTAGCAGTCTAGCACAAAACCTAGTAATTTGTCTAAACATACAAGCAGCAAACTTGGTTTGGAGTTGCATTCATAACGAGCCAGCCAATCAGCATCCATATAGTACAAAGAATGTCATTAAAAATTCCAACATGGCAAATACAGCAACAATTATTGTCTCTTTGTTGCACAATTATTTCTCATTTGTTGAAAATCAATATATAACTGATCAGAAACAAAAATAAGTCATCAAATGTTTCTACATACTGTGAACATTTGACTGACTCACAAGGCATTGCTGCATTTATCCACTGTTCCCAGAGACAAGCCAGATGGAAGTTGACTTGCATGAGTACCCTTACAATGTAATCTGCAAGTTCATTCAGTATAGAAATTTCAAATTAGCTAAAGCCACTGAAGACCCATATCTAGCCGTACAGAGTTCATATATTTAACAAGTTATAAGCTTAGAGAGCCCCTAATCATACTCCCTGCGAGTTGAGTGAACAAGTCGGTTCGATAAGTCACGTATCATATAACCCTCCAGATTCAGTGTGGGTAGTTTGCACTTTAAGAGAACTTGTAACGCTTTTATGTCTTTACATGGAATAATCTTTTACATCTTTTATGTGTAAGAGGACAAGTCTACTGTCACAAAAAGGGTTTTATGTGCCATACTTGACGTTGCTTGCAAATATATATTCCATTATCTAACCAAACCCTTGCTTCATCTCTGGAATGACCCTAAATTTTTAAATCACCTAAAAAAAACAAGAAACTCAGATAACATGGATGAGACTCTTCTTAAAATGAAGATATGACATGGATAACATCAGTAGAAAAATATCATTTTCTAATGCAAAGCCTGATATGAAATATTTTAGGTTGACCTACCCCTTTCCACAAGAGGAAATTCGAATTTGGACTCTTCCATTTTGGTCATCTTCTCAACATCCAACCATGTCACTAGTGTCTCCTTGGCGACTTTTGTGGTGCTGCACGTGACCACTTTAGGAGTAAATGGAAAATCTGGGAAGCACAGATCAGCTTCCCATATTCTCCATTGGAAGATTTACTCATGTTTTCGGCTGCTTGGGTACAGGCAATGTTTTCTCAAAAGTGATTGCTGACACTTCGATATATATCTATACTCTTTATTGGAATAATATACCCATTCAGTAGCTAAAATCACCAAAATCACAACAATGAATTCTCTGACTCCAGAGGTGCCATGGGAAAGTGGTGTGATCCCTGCCTAGTAATGGAGGAAATGGCAGGAAGCACCAAAGACACTGCACACAGTTATATGCAAGGTATACTTGCTGGGTTCTCTGATGGATGGACCCAACGCATGTATAGCCAATGTCTGTTTGTACAGCAGCATATCTCTATAAAATATAATATTCATACGATGTTATGCATCTGGATAACATAACAACTGGAAGGGACAAAAATATACTCCTCCCCTAAAAAAGATGAATGACAAAATAGTTACCTGCTGAAGACCCTTTCATTTATTTGGGCTTATAAAGCCTACGTCGAAGTTCTATAGATGAACGTGTGTACTTCCATATTTATGTAGATTAGCCAGTGACAGGTTAGCTTATGGAGAGTAAACAGTTCGGACTGCTCGATAAGGTAATGACTACCAGGAAGTCGTTCTGGATAAAAACACTCAAATACAAAGCAACAAGTACCATTTTGTTTTTGATCCGCTTTCCCCATTGTGTGAAACAAAAATCTGCTAAAAAGTATATATCTGTCAGAGTACAGAGGAGAATACCCCCCCCCCCAAAAAAAAGACATATCAAGACAACCTGGTCAAGTGGACTGTGTTACCACCAGCCCTGTGCTTGTATTTGCAGTCAAGCTTAAGTACCTGAGCTATCATTTTTCCACACTTACAACAATCAACACTTGTCCCAACCTTTACTAAAATTTAGCAACATCTACATCCATAAGCATTACATGTTACATCGGCTGCTTCACATTCTGCAAAACACTTTAACTTCTTCTCGCCTACCATAGGGTCTTTGTGGTCGCATGGGACACTCGGGTGGTCCAACTGAGGCCCCACTGAATAGTAGTGAGACCATATCATGTCCATATTATAGTCGAAAACCGTCCGATAATTAGACGAAAATGTCCTACCAGTTACTGGGTTGTTTGTTAGACTAAAGCAGGTGTGACAACGACTATTGATTCTTCAAGTAAGCCCGGACCCTCTTTGGCATGCTGCTGGTGATTCTAGCTATCGCGGGCAGGGGAATTGGGTTCCATTGGTCTGTGAGCTGCTGTGCAAGTCGGTCCAGCGTAGCTGCAGGGTCGTCATTCTCGTCTCTGACTCAACGACCAAGCACATCCCATAAATGTTCAATGTTGGACAGGTCAGGAGATTGGGCTGTCCATGGCAATTTTTGGATGTTGTGCCACCTTGTGTGCATATTTGATAAGGATGTGTGGGGCTGGGTAGTGTGACCTCAGTTTGGCCGACACCAGTCTTCTGTTAATTGTATGCTGTGATGCTGCAATGTTGCAGGTCTGGCGTCACTGCTGAAAAAACCTGTCTGCTGAAAGAAACCTGTGTCTGTTCGCGTACAACACCAGGTAACGGTCGTCCCTCCCATCTTAAAGCATTGGTCTTCCAGAGACCCTACTTTCTCTTAAATTTGCAACCTCGTCTTCTTTAAAACGCCGCCCGCCTCTGTATCGCTAGCCTGGAGCGTAACATTCTCTTGGCAGCCACACACTGGGAAGGACCAGCCTGCAACATGCCAATAATCCTGTCTGTCGAGGTGTGAGTAACCAGTATGCTGTGGCATTTTGAATTCACCTCGATCCCTGTGTTACCAGCGGCCCCTGATAAAGCCCATAGGCACCCCAATACCACGTACTTTTCACACTTTTGTGACTATTATCTTATTTCCAGAATATTTTGTTTTTGTGGGACTGCTCAGGCATATTCTTAGCTACCCTGTCTTTGTTAAATAACAGTCCATGTGCCACTCAGATTTTCTGAAAAAATTATATTTAGAGCAACCCATGTTAAATGTATGCGGGTGCCTGGTATTTCTGGCCAGGAGAATAATTTATTATTTCCAGAAGAATCAGCATATTAGACCTCTCTGCATAGACCACTCCCTGTTCACACAGGCTCTTAAGAGTCCCTTTCCTCTCTAAATTATATGTTATGTCCCTGAATAAAACCTCTCCATCTATTAAGACGTCTCCGTTTCCGTTCGGGATCCTGATAGATTACTACATACATACATACATACATACATACATACATACATACATACATACATACATACATACAAACACATGTACAACGAAATCTCCCGACTTAGACCCCTCTATTAACAGACCACTCCCCTTTTATAACCACCTGAAAACAAGTTCTTTTCCTGTGTCTGTTTATGGCTATTTTATCCTTCACCTTAAGCCCACTTTCTATTTTCCCTTTCCGCAATATAGATCTTGGATTCAATGGGGAAATTGCTATAAATACCCAGTTCGGCTAAGGGGGGGAGGGGGGTACTAATGATATTGCATTTGGGCATAACATATAGGGTAAGTGTCGGAACTGTGTTTGGTGTTAGACTTGCACAATTCCCTGGTGCATGTCCCTCTTTTCCCATCCCGCGGTCCCACCCAGAAGTGCGATACATTTTCCCCTCCACAAAGTTAACTGTATAAAGTTAATAATAAGCCAACTACACAGCATACTAGTGTTACTAACTAGGCCGTACTGTCATTTTTTTAACTGGTCGACAATGCCGCCATGCCGGTTTCAACAGTAGCAGCTATTGAGTCCTTGTCAGTTCTAATTCCATTATCATTATGATAAGGCTAAGTGGCAATTTAAGTGGTCTTTGATGAATGCACGGTTATTTTAGTCACTCACCACTCAAGCGAGACAAAGTGGTCTCCCTGTGGCTGCCGACACCATGGACTTGTAAAACTTGCACATGCCCACTCTGGACTACCATCAATTCGGTGGGAGTGACACCCGGGGTTTCCTGGGGGGTGAGAGGTTAAATCTGAGGTCAGATCGAGTTCAAGACGCCCTGAATATTTGAGTGCTCTCGTTGTGTTGTGCTAATTTTACTCCTAGCACTCTGGGCAGTTTTGGGATCTGGCACAGCCAGTCATTGGGCATTTTTCGTTTTGTTTCACAACATGCGACATGCTGGGGTTAAAGTGCCACATTTTTTTGTATTTTTGCAAATCATGCAAAATGATCCACATGTCATGGCTTTGTTGAGTGAAACCTTTCCTACATTTCTATGTGGTTTCTTTGTCAATTTAAACGAAACCTCGTGCCCTGCACTGTAACATAAGGAATATATGGATCTCAATCATGATTTGATCGAAGCGGTCAAGCCTGTGTGAATACAATTGCATGGGTAACGGTCTCCACATTTTCTTTGGTTAGCGTCACGAACGATGGTTCCTTTTTAATTTTTTCTTAAGATTGGTTGTGTCATAATTGTCATTAAATTATAGTGGCAGAGCTTGTTCGTTGCTGCAGTATATAGTTATAAACACACTTAACCCCAGTTACTGACAAACTGCCAACATGATCAACACAAGAGACATCTGTATTTTCACCTGAGCCATGTTTATCTGTGGCTGGCGTATTTTACTCTCTTTCCGTGGAAAAATTGGACCCTCTGCTCTATTGTATGCAAAGACTGGTAGTATGTTATCATTCTGACCAATTCACAGTGTTAAATTTTGTGTTTTGCTTTAATAAATTGTCCGTAATCACCACTTGTGTTCACACAAATGTCACGCAGCTTTCAAGCCAGATTTCACAACAGGAGGTAGGGAATACTCCCTAATGAAAAAGCGGTAGAAAAAGCGATGCATTTGATTGGACAGCGAACACCATGTGATCGATTTGGGCCGCCTGTCTGACCTAGAATATTCCGGAGAATCGTCTTCAGTAGTTTTCGACTAAAACAAGGACACATGTATTTGAAATAGAAGCAGTTTTGAAGGGGTTCCCCCTAAAATACTTTTGTTTCAGCAAATTAGAGAGCTTGTTAAAATAGACAAGGCTCCTAGCATTCTAACAATATAAACAACATGGCGCATAGAGGAAAAAAAGATAGAGATCAACACGATGAAATCACCCTTTTTTCGTGCAGTTTTGCAAAGTTACATCATTCAAATTGTCACAAACAACCGCCGATCGTTGATTTAAAAAGTCATGGTATAAGGAAAATATTCATTTTAACGCAAAATCGAAATAGCCATCGGCAGGAACTGACGTTTTTCTACAATGAATTATGCGTGTTTGCATGTAAATAAATAACGCCAGGAACTTGAGACGGCCTTGAATCGGTCACGTGCCTGACTGCTCATGAATAATTCATATCAGCAACAAGCTGGGAAGCTTTATAAGTCACACTGGACGCCCACCGCCTGAGGCGGTGCACTGCAATTAATCCTTCATAACACAGTTGCTCGATTAACAGCTTCGGAAGAGGGGTGCGTTATGACCGCTCGCTTGTCTGTGTGATAACCAACACAGTGCAGACCGCCCGGCGCTAATCTGTTATCTGGTTATAGACACGTTCCAAGCCAATTAGCTAGGTTTAGGGGCCTACCTGTATTATAATGGTATAAGGCTACAACTTGTGTGACGGGTTTCACTTCAAGTTTTATTTTGAAATGAATTTAATTTAAGTAAAATACGGACGAGAGTCCAGTGAGACTTGAGCAAGTATATGTTTGGTGTGTGATACAATTTATGGGGGATAGTGTGGTGGTTCCGAAAAGACCCTTTCGATTCTGCTCAAGGTGTGTATTTGAAGATATTTATGGCAGAGATTGCCACTGTCAGCCTTAGGTTTGGTATCTGGGTTCTTAAAAGTGGAACCACCTGGTAGATAAACAAATTTATGCTGGCTGATACCCTACTGCTTGTCCACCGGAAACTGTTTTACATGTGATTTTTTACATCCAGAAGTAGCGGTCACATGCAATTTAATTTCTCCAACATCCCCGGTCCCAGTGTTGCCAACCTGATGAATGTATATTTTTGGGAGATCATGAAATGACGAGCGGCGTAAGCAGCGGAGCCCTCCTCGGGGGATCCGGGGGCATGCTCCGCGGAAAAAAATTCAAAAATAGACATCAAAACATGCATTTTTGTGGCATTTGAGGGTACTTGGATTCAAGTTTCAGTATGCCGCGAGATGCACAGCAGCTTAATTTGCCTTAAAAATGTGACTGTAAAAAGCATATTTGTCCCCTGTTGATACTCTGTTGCAATTTGGTGTAGCAACTGAAATTGCCGCCAGGAACACACACAGTTGTATTGCTTTACAATAATGAAAGTAGGGGGAACACCTAGCAAGCATCTCATATTGCTCTAAAGAAAAGCCAACGCCCATTAATTTTAAAGTTGTGGGTGACATGACAGATTATACAAGCGTTGTTTCGTAACATGGAAACGAGGGGCCAGCGCATTGGTGTGGCCCAAGCAAAGGTCAGATGTGGAAGGTGGAGCACGTTCCCGCTTATGTTTGCAACTGTTTCTCTTCGCCGGTATCACAACTGTTCACCTGGTGGCAGGTATATTTTTAAACTTCTGCAAAATAGGATGATATTCATATGTTTGTTAAGGACATTGGCGTGGCAGAATAAAATCTCTTCAAACTTTTTCAAAGCATGTGGTATGATAAATATTATATTTGACAAAACTACTCGCTGTGAACCGTACCCTACTCATACTTGATAATCAATCGGTTTTTGTTTTTGTTTTTTTGTTTTTTTTTTCTGAGATTGGCTCTTTAATAGGGGGGGGGGGCATTCTGAGCAAGGCATGGCTTGTAGTAACTATACACAAAAATAAATGAAAAAATACACATAGAAATGAAAATGCAATAAATGTATCATGGTCCGGCACGGCGTGTCATAATGTGATGCCTGCCTGTAAATAATCTTACGGTTAAAAATATCTTACTGATTCAATGCAAACGAATGTTATTTCTATTTGAAAGCTTTGTTATTCATCTATTATACACAATTTCGCCTATGGGAGAAGAGTCCATACAAACAATTTTTGCTTTTTCTACTCTATAGTATTTTCTCTGAATTTGTCTTCCAACATACACACATACTTTATTCTCAATTGGTTTGTTTCACGAAAGTTAAACTTAAAGGGGGTAACATCCTCCTTCTCGCTTCAGTATATCATACACATTTTATTGGTCAGTCAGTGGCAAGGTTTCGACAGGCAACCCAGCCAAAAATGTTTTGACTCCAAAAAAATCCAACGATTTCATAAAGATGTTTATCGGCAAAATAAAACCTTTCATAAGCCGAAACCAATGCAATAAATCTTTATCGTTAATATCTTGAGAGTTCTAATTTATACTTAAACTTAATTTATGATCTAGCACGAGTCAGGAACTAATCCTAGTTTTTCAGTGCGTGACTTGCTCAGAGCTGTATTTAGTGGAATTTGTTTTATTTTTGTTGTGTTTTGTTTTTTTTTTGTTCGTCAATGTTTTCCTTGAAAATAAGGTCTGCATTACTAATACTTATCGTCAACCGTGTAAGTTTGCAAAAGTTCACGAAAAAAATGTTTGTACAATGTACCTGCAGGCAAATCTTAAGTTTGATACAGATTCAATTCAATACATATTCAAGTGTTAACTATTCAAGTTCAGCCAACACTGCTATGTTCCAGGGATAAACCTTCCGTTTCACCTTCGCCATGCCATACTGCACATAATAATTTGTACTTTACTTTCCTTGGTGCTGATAAGCCTCACAGCACAATCTAGCAAAAGAAAAGGTAGGATTACGATATCGTTCCAATATCTTTTTAATTTAAGCATTTGCATGTACACGCAGGCCATCCTATTACTGGGCTAGTAATTGAAAAATTACATATTATGCCATCCTGTACTGCAAGCTTGCATGCACGCAAATTAATTGGGAGAATGTATGGTTGTTACAGGGACGGTAAAAGGTCAGAACGATTAATATCAAGCATAAAGACTTCACTTATTGCACTTTTGTACCCTAAAATGGTAATTACATACAGATAAAAGCATATGAAATGTGAATTGACAACATCGTTACAACTTATAATTGTCAACCCGTTTCCTTTTAACAAACATATGGTATAAAAGTTTGCCGACTGGCAGTTTGCAGTGTGTTTGCGACACGCAAAATGAATTATTTATTTTATAGAATGGCATAAGAACCCTTAATGCGCCATAATGGCGACACATATTTACTTTTTATCTCATTATATTTCATGTTCTCATATTCTTAAATTTATCAAGTGGGCTGTCTTCGGTAAATCTTAACCTAATCCAACCAATCATTGTCCTAGATCGACGCTTGATTTGATGGTCATCCGGTGATTGCTACTTTTTACATTATTTATTGAATCCTTTTTTTCCCCCTTTTTTGGTCAAAATAAAAAAGTGTCCAATGTGTCTGAATTCATGTGCTCGAATTACAATGACGAAAACGGAGATGAAGAGAACTGGTTCTGACAACATGGAAATGTTGTACGTGCATTGCTTTGGTGAAATAAACATAATCCTTATTCTTTGGTATTTACGTAACCTGCTCAAAAGACGATAGGATATGATTCAGCAAACCCTACACGCTCTGTAATTGTAATCAGTGAATTTTCAACCAAAGCACTACAATGAAGTCGTGGGTTATAACTATTACGGCTACTGCAATAACTTATTTCTTCTTTCACTAGGGTAAACCAGTCATTCTGAATCATAAATCTCAGAATACACTCTAAGGCTGACGCCAATTAAAGATACATAAAGTGTCTGATATGCAGTACAACTGGTAGGAGGCAATAGCATTATACAGTGGCATAGAGACGCAGATATTAAGTGAGAGGTTGGTCACAGTATTTTTTCGTATAAATCCTTCCTTCCACCGAACATATATTCAAATCATGATATTAATTGCAGCATCTACACCCCACCACCCTCCACATGTACATAAACTCCTAGTTAGGTAGCCATGAAGCATATCTCCTGTATAGGGCACTACAAGTAGCTCCCCCATCTTCATATTTACCCTTATTACCACTCGTTGCTGATACAGACCTAGAAATCAGGCAGTTTTGCTGTGTTGGTACAAATTGAACAGCTGTGAAACAGATAACATTATGAGCTATGCTGAGGGCAGTACCATTATATCACCAGAGTCTGCCACTTTTTTGTACAGGCATTGATGTCCGTCCTTGCTTAATTTACAACTTAACCTTCAACCCATCAGCAGCTAACTCTTAGGCAACCTTTGAAAGCTACGATGTATCGCCCTCAAAATGGCTGCTACCAGAGGGGATAGAGTCTTGGACTCAATTGACAACAGAGTCTTAACCATGAAGAAACTCATTGATGACCAAGAAACTTCCAGAAAGAGAAAACGGGCTGTAGAATCACCAACTTCAGTGGACGGGTTAGCAGGTAGGTTCAGAAGAGGTAAGTAGGCCTATGTCTGATGTTTCCGATTCAACTTCCCGTAGTTTGTCCCTAAATCAAGTCCCATCTGCTACATTCCAAACGTCTGCTGAACCCTCAAGTGTGCCTACCGGCACAGTTATAGCTACAGGGCGGCCTGAGGGAGCCCCCGTGGTTATTGATTTGCCAATTTCAATCCCATTGGCGACACAAAATCAAAATTGGCGAAGTGGTAGTCAGGTAGTAGGGGGGAGTGGCTTTAACTTTTAAATGGGGCCTTTAGTAAAGGGAATCTCCACATCCATTTCCCAGATAATGAGAGAGCCAGGACTAAGATGTAAAGCTAAAAGATCACTTATGCTTAAAACTATGTATGGAAAGGCATAAATATTTAGTGTACGGTATTGTTAGTGTTTTCAAGCGCGTTTCTAAGTCTTTCTTTACAGAAAAAGAAACCTATGATGTGCCAAAGGACCTGTTTAAAGGTGGATGTGTGAAATACAAGTTTTATATTTATTCAGAGTAAAAATTGATGAAATAGGACTGTGAATAAAATAGATGTTGAAAATATTTATGTGTTGTTTGATTGATTTAGTGCGAGTGGTAATAAAAAAGTTGTCGCATGGTTTTGATCGGTATCGTCACGAGACCAAATGTGATAACCTCTAATTATTGTAGGTAGAGATAATTTGGTAACTATGTCTGTGTGTGAACATAGACATATTGTTTTACCCAATATTCTTTCTTTCTTTCTTTCTTTCTTTCCTGTCTTTCTTTCCGCCAGATTTTTGTGTCGTCTTAAACTCAGACACCGTGCAAGCTAGACACATCAAACTTTGCATGGCTTTAGCACCTGCAGTGAAGTTTTGCATGTCGTTCTGAATAGTCAAGATTTTGAAAATAATGCAAATTAGGGCAATTAAAAAAATCAACTGCTTCTGACTTCCAAAGGATTCATCCGATTTTGATGATGTTGGACCCAAATTGTACATATTGTAATACTGCACATTTTTGTAATTTACATGTGACCTCTAAAGGTCAAAGGTCAAGGGCATTTGCACGTTTGAAATTTTCATCCAGCCATAACTTAGTCAATTTCCACCCAATTTTGATCATGTTGAACACAAATTGTAGCCACTGTAACACTGCACATTTTTGTATTTTACATGTGACCTCTAGAGGTCAAAGGTCAAGGTCATTTTGCCATTTGAAATATTCCTGTAGCTATAACTCGGTCAATTGTCATCCAGTTTTGATCATGTTGAACACAAATTGTACCTACTGTAACACTGCACATATTGATAATTTACATGTGACCTCTAGAGGCAAAGATCAAGGTCATTTGGACTTTGAAATATTCATGTAGCCATAATTCGGTCACCTTTAATCCAGTTTTGATCATGTTGGGCTCAAATTATAGATATTGTAACATTGCACATTTTTTAATCACATGTCACCTCTAAACGTCAAAGTAAAGGTCATTCGGACCTTTGTAATATTCATCCAGCCATAACTCGGTCAATTTTTTAACCAATTTTAATCATGTTGAGCTCAAATTGTAAATATTGTAACACTGCGTATTTTTGTAATGTATATGTGACCACCAGAGGTCAAAGATCAAGGTCATTTTGTCGTTTGAAATTTTCATCCAGCCATAACTCAGCCAATTATCATCCAATTTTGATCATGTTGAACACAAATTGTAGCTACATATGGGCACTTGTCTACATGGGCAGGCGGGATGTTGCTGATATTTTGGAAATAAAGAATACTTTTTACAGGCAAATTCTAATTTCATCTGATATCCAGATAGTTTTCATTTACATTTGACCTCTAAACGTCAAGGTCAATTGACCTTTTGAATGTTTCATCTAGCCATAATTTGGTCACTTTCCAT
Source organism: Hermodice carunculata (assembly GCA_964020975.1). NCBI lineage: Eukaryota > Metazoa > Annelida > Polychaeta > Eunicida > Amphinomidae > Hermodice > Hermodice carunculata. The sequence goes on from OZ026617.1 coordinate 100,105,266, forward strand.
CCAATCTGATTCATGTTGGACTCAAATTGTAAGCGTTGCAACACTGCAAATTTTTGTAATTGTGCACATTCTTCACACACACAGACAGATTTGCTTCCAAGCAAATCTTTTCTTTTTTCTTGTTAAATACCTGTTTTATTTATTGTTTGTAAATGGCATGTGACACATGAATGAGTTGCTGCACACATGCACAATGGTGTATCTGACATGACATATCATAAGCAAAGGTGGCATGGTCTTCATCAAGACAGCTTACAACAGCCAATAATTTATGCCTAATAGTTCTGATATCTCTTACAATTATGAACAATATGATTTCTGTTATTTTGTTCTCAAGTCAAGACACATAGAATAGCGATTTGGCACAAGAAATGTAATATATTTATTTACAAAAATAATGTTTTCACCTAAAACATTACAATTTGTACCCTCATGATAATGGCGACAATTGTGAATGAACCCTTGGTTAGCAGACGTGTTAAATAGCTCGTTTCCACGCATCAACGACAAATGATTATGTGTTTATTCAGGTCACGCTGTTTTGAAGACTTTACTCGAATTGGATGCAGGTTGAAGAATTTGTGATGGGACGTTAATGCATATATCTGGTAATTGGGTTTTGGAGACTGTATTTAAGCTGAACGAAGAATGAAGAACTTCAACTTTAATGGGAACAAACTTCCACTAGCTCAAGGTGGGATCGATAATAGTCCAAATGACAGCCTATGATAATCTACAAACGGGCCGGTGGAAATCAAACTTTATTAAACTTTGTATATTTATCCTTTAGCGAGACATGCATAGCACATACGTCCTCATGTTTCTCCGCGCAATGTGTTCTACCAGTAGCAAAGAAAAATATTTTGAATCACTAGAAATCCAAAATTCAGCGTTATGGGCTCACCTGCATCTATATTTCAATTCTACGTCTGTTCTCATTCATTGGTAATAAATCATAGCCATATTTCATGGCAAAATGAACGTTGTTGTCAAATATGTATTATATTACTAGGGCCGATCGACATTTTGACATCTGTTCTGAATTGTTAGCAAAAGACTGCAAAGTAATTATAAATGATGTGCCAGTATCATTACTTTAAATTTGACATTCCTAGTATCATTAAAATGCGCGCACTGTTAGAAAAATATTTGATTTAGTCATGATCGGATGAATGGTAATATATTTTACTGTTTTAAAACTAACCATGCGAGGTCATTCACTGATGTTGTCCATAATGTATTTGTCCTCCTACAGCCAGGACCAGTGCTCCTCTCAAATGGCCAGTCACAACAGCACCCACTGGCGCTGCATTGCTGATGTGCACAATTTGAACAACCATTCACCCGTGTCTTCAATTACATATGTGACAAACGTTCAAGTGATATCAGAGTGCTGACTGTTATAGCCCTGCAAATCAGGAAGAACAAAGAAATATGAAGGGCATAGTTTCTCGTTGTTCTCATTACCGTTTCAAGCATGTACATACATTTGCAAGGGCACAGCCAGAAGGGCGCAAAGTGCAGATCGCGTACTTGCACCACGCTGACTGTCGGGCCGTGTGTTTGACTAAGGCTATTTTTATCCTCTGCAACCTGACAGTATTAATAACACTTGTTAAATTAGCGGTGTACATTCTCATTCTTCATCATAATATTCGTCTTTTTTACAATATGCACAACCCATTTTGTCTGAAAGACGATAGAGCCATGGTACAATTAGAGAGCGACATTTGATGTATCCCAAACTATCTTTTCAGTAGAATGTACAAATGCAAGTGAAATAAAGGTCATTGGTTAGCTCAACCGGAATAGCAAATTCTGACATCTAAATGACAAGAGCACAGTTTGCACTATCAGACGCTACAAAAGACCCGTCTGTCACCCACAGGACATTTTCCAAGATGATTCACAGGACGTGCTATAACATATCCCATCAACAAGAAGTCAGCCGATGTTATAGGTACAAACAAAAACAAAAACCAAATAGGTATATAAAACGTTAAACGGTCCAGTTCTTGCTCTAATAATGTTTTTGTAGTTCTAGGCTTGAATTGTTTTTTTACGGAGAGGAGTTTATATAATGTTTAAGCTTGTTCTCCAATCCTTTTTGTGTTGAAATAAAATATGTTTAAATCAATTCTTTTTTCTTTTCAACATAATTTGTAGCCTGTCAGATTTTCTAAGTATGTGCACTCTAAAAGCCATTCGATAAACAAATTTCAGTTTGCTTTAGGCAACCCAATAGCTTAGTTCCGAGATAGGGACAATTTTTGCCAACGGTGGCGCTGACTACTATGTTCCCGCGATGTCACGGACGTTTCTGCAGGTCTCGGGGGACACTTTCAAGTCTCGCAATTTTGCCCCATTGTGTTAACACGGGAAACTTGGTGTCATTTTTTTAACGCCAGTTATTTTAATAACCTACAAGTGTAACTCCAAGAAAGCATGCCAGTGCACAACTGTAAGATACCAGGTTGTACCTCAGATAGCAGAAAACACGGTCACTATGAAAAATACTGACACAAAACCTGAGACAAAACCTACACAAATTGGAGCCTGCATTGTGGCACAACTAACCATGCATTAAGTCACCCTTGATTGACTCGGTGAGTTCTGAGGGATTAGCCTGGGGCGCACTTCTGCCAGTGCTTTGAAGATCCTCGCGCTTGGCTGACCACTAACCAGATTAGCGCTTGACGGGTGCAATCAGAAATTAACAGTAAAGAACGTGACCTAAATTCGCAATACACTGTCTGCAAACTTTGTTACCTGATCACTGGCACACTGTAGGCCTTCAAGCATTTTCAGATCAGCTATTATTATTTGGTTAAGATTGGCGACAATAAACAATGAATAAATAAATAAATATCAAATAATTAATATTAAAGCCCTCTTACGCTGTACACTGGCACCCTCCGGTATGAATGACCCCTTCTTCCGTGATTTTCCCCAGACCTGGTACGGTGCCTCGCCTTGCGAGGTTTGTCTTGTACAAAGTGCCTTCACATACAAAAGTTTGCATGAAACAAAGTTCGACAGCGCATGTAACTTAACCCTATGGATGTGCCCCTGTTCCGCAAGTTGGTAGCCCCTGAATTCGCGGCACTTCTGAACATTGTTGGGTGTCCAGTCACATTTGCTTATTAGGTAGGCGATCACATGGGGCATCTCAACCACTGGCATTGCTTTCAGGTCTTCTGTCCAGGAGGTTATCGAAGATATGTATGGCAAAGCCCCCTTCTTCTTCCCATCGGGAAACTCCAATCGAGCTCTCCGCTCGTTCATGGTATCATCTTTCTCCTCAACTAGGCCTTTCTTCACATATTTGTACCCCATGCACTCCGCGAATCTTTAGAAATTTCCTAAGGTCAACCACTTTCATCTTTGAAAATTTGTCGTACAGTTCATTTCCCGTCTGTTCAATCACGTTAATCGCCGCTCCTCCGTCGTCCGTATTTCCCGCCATGTTCACTGAAACTGAACGATCACTGTTGCACGTCGATTCTCGTATGGGTTTCGCTGTCACGCTGTGTTGGTCACGGCTACTATTACCCCGGGAAAGCTTGACCGCGGAATTGCGTTACCAGGCATGTCGGGCATGCGCGGAGGGCAAAAATCTACCATGCGAAGCCTGGTGTTAAAAAAAATCCCTAACTCGGAACGCCCGTATTGTCGAGTAAGCGATAAAAAAACTGTCGATGTATATTTGACATCTTGCTTTACTTCCTGAACATATTGAAATTTCAGACATAACCCATCCCTCCTAGAAAATACGATCGTACTGAATGCGCGTCATCGCCCTGCATATGCAGAGTTTGTTTTTCACTGTACGAAGACCTGATTATGTATTTCCCAAAATATTAAATGAAACAGAACCAGTCATCCCCTCCCAAAGTTTGCTCCATCGAGGATCATATATATATATATATATATATATATATATATATATATATATATATATATATATATATATATATATATATATATATATATATATATATATATATATATATATATATATATATATATATATACCAAAAGTAAAATGCGAAATGAAGGAGACCGACCTTGTACAGCCATGCTCAAAACGGTCTACCTTTGCTTCCCGCATCCGAGTTTAAAATGAAAATATGTGACACATTCTTGAACTATCACGTCTGGGCTCAAGGGCAGTTATATTTCTGTTGTTGGTTAAACGGAATAAGCATAGGCTATGGATTTGAACATAGATCCAACTTGTTCCTGTCTTAATTTATTAGATTAAAAGTGTGCACTTTGACTTTTCCAGAACTTCAGCTGTTAATTCAAGGTATGTCAAAAATTTCAAAATGTCCCATATTGTGTTCATGCAGATGTTATAACCCTTATCTTAAATTGAGCAGATACGCCGGGTTCATTATTGGCATCCAAAATTTTTCTAAATCTTTTAGCAAGTCCACTATATATATATAATATATATATATATATATATATATATATATATATATATATATATATATATATATATATATATATATATATATATATATATATATATGTGTGTGTGTGTGTGTGTGTGTGTGTGTGTGTGTGTTTGCATGCGCACGTGTATAAACATTGGGTATTTTGGAGAAGCTTACGATTTATTTCATTGCTACAGAGTTGTGAAATTTTTGGAATAGAGAGCTAAAAATAGAGAAAAAGAATGAAGGATGAAAAACACACTTCTATTTTCGGGGTTTTTATTCATCAATAATTCCGATTAAATGTGAATTTTATTGATCTACCAGCATGAAATCTTTAAAGGAAAACTTTAACTCTCCGTGGACTACAGGGCATTTTGTACGGTTTAAAAGTGGTTACCCCTATACGGTAATTTTGTGACTCGTGTGTAAACTGTCAACAAAAACTGTTCAACACAGCAAAATATCACGACAGCTATATTACTGTATACAGACAGAGATACCTGATCGTTTGCCAATAGAGTTATTAAAGCAGGCAAGTCTCCTGTTCCAGCTGATCTTTGTAGCAGCTCCACAGGCAGAAAAGCTGGTTGGTGCGGTGAATTCTCAAAAATATTTTGTGACGCAGGAAATCCTTATGAAACCATGGGGTTATTAGAAAGCCAGAGCTTCTTAAATCATTATTTTTACTGAACTATGACTGTGATAACGTGGTTTGAGGGATACTCCTCCACTATATGATATCAGTTTTGCTGCATATTTCGTGAGCAGAGGGGATGTTTTGATGGATTGATTTATCTCTTCTGTAACCAGGTCACTAGCTCAGTGTAATAACACTGACCTTCGCCCAGGCCGTGGATGGTACATGATAAAAGATGAAAAACAATGATACAGATGAACACAATAACCAATAATATTAAGTATAAATAGAAGTTAAAGCAAAGTTAAACACATGAGAATATAAAGTATACAGCGAGACAATAATATGATATCATAAAATATACTAAAATAGCAAATAAAAGAGAAAGAGCACGTAGTGTCTTAATAGTGTCAGGAATAGAGTTCTATACTGCTGCGCCCCAAAAGAAGATACAATTCTTTCCGTAGTTTGTTCGAGTACGGGGGATATGTAGGGACCTGGTTGATGCTGATCTTGTGACATGACCACGTAATCGATTTACAAAAGTATATTTATGACAGATGTAGTTGGGTAGGGAAGTAGTTACCTTGGCGGTCGGATGCCACCCATTGTTATAGCATTATAGTGTCAGGTGCTGAATCATCAGTTTTGTGGGAAGCCCCTGTTGGAGTCACGATTTATATTTATAGGGTGTGACGTCACAGAGACAATGAAAAGGGACCTTCAAGGCATTTGGTAGTGGACCACAATGAGAGAGAGAGAGAGAGAGAGAGAGAGAGAGAGAGAGAGAGCAGGAAAACAGAGAGAAACTAGAAAAGAAGATTTGCTTCAAAGCAATTCTGTCTGTGTGCCTTCAAAAGTTGTAAATATTAAATGCTACAACTTTTATCCTTTAGTACTTCACATTACATTAAGCTTATGGCTGGATGCAATTTTCAAAGTCCAAATGACCTTGACCTTTGACCTTTACAGGTCACATGTACATTGCACAGTGTTACAATACCCACAATTTAAGCCCAAGACGAACCAAATCGGATGAAAATTGACCCAGATATGGCAAGATGAAACTTTCAAAGGGCCAAATGACCTTGTCTTTTGCACTTTTGAGGTGACATGTTCTTATAAAAATGTGCAATGTTGCAATCCCTACAATTTGAGTCCAACATGATTAGAATTTAATAAAAATGGGCCAAGTTTAATTTCAAGAATGTGCAGTGTAACAATAGCTACAATTGAGTCCAACATGATCAACATTGGATAAAAATTGACCAAGTTATGGCTAGAAGAGAGCCACCATCGAAAGTGGCCTTTGACCTTGAAATGACTTTTGACCTTGAGATGATCTCTACCTGAAGTGAACCTTGATCTCAAAAATGACGTTTTGGCCTAAAATTGACCTGACCATGACATTTGGGATGACCTTTTCCTTGCTATGATCGAACTCCTATACAATTGGAACCACATCTACTAGTGTATATAAGATATTGATGATTGAAGATTTCAAACTTTAATTAGCCCTCATTTGCATAATTTTGAAAAGCACGACCTCTCAATATAAGAGGGTGAGACTTCATCTATAGACATATAATTGTGCCAAGTTTGGAGTTTCTACGTGTAATAATTTTCAAATGAAATGTTGGACAAACTTGCCTGTAAAGAAAGAAAGAAAGAAAGAAAGAAAGAAACAATTTCTAGAAAAACAATATGTCTGTGATAGCATACAGACATAAAAAAAATTGAAAGAAGCGTCATTTGTATGCAATACAAGGAAAGAAAAAGGGAAAGAAAGAAAAAGAAAGGAAAGAGTGAGAGACCATATCCACCACTACATCCACCACCACAGCCACCACATCCACCTCTACCACATCCAAAAAACACCCACCAACACCACAGCAACCACCACCACACGCACCACCACCACCCACAATCACCACCACATCAACCACCACCACAGCCACCACCACATTCACCATGGTTGATGGATCGTAAGCAGGAGACTCCCGAGCATGAGAGACTGAAGACAAATATTTCACCTGAAGGCAGAAGGAATGAAATGCAGGGGTCACGAGACATGGCCAAACAGATAATGTCCCATTTCTAACCTGCAGAAAACAGTCAAGAAGGTAGGAAATCCCTGCAAACTTGGGAGAAGACCAAAGTCTATATGTACGAACCCAACACAGTGTATGACCAATCCAAGAATACATAAACTGTGGAAGGTATACGCATTGGTTCACCAGGGAAACATCAAACAGAAGCTACAGACAAGTCTGATTTTGGACATCAGGGATCAAAGCATATAGAAGAAGCAGACAGTCTGACGAAATCTTCAGACATGATACCCTGTGATTTTTGCATTATTTTCTTGGTCGACATTCACGAGTTGCAACGTCACTTGAGTCATTGGTGTACAGAGGTTCACAGAGACAGAAAATGGACGATGGTGTTGAGTCAGACACTCGAGAGTTTAAGATAGATTAGCTAAGTGATCAGGAGGAGCCTCATGATATGGTGGGAGATAAAGATCACGACAATTCAGTCTTTAATCTTCTCATTGAAAACGTGCATGATGAAATGGAGGATGAATACGAAGCAAAGGTGAAATCCTATAGAAAGGTTGGAAAACCACAAGAAGAAGCACAGAAACAGGTGAAAGAAGACTTGCTTCCCCAACTAAACAGGTCTTTCAGGACCAAATATGCCAAATGGTTAAATGTCCTGTATGACCAGGACAACAAAATCAAAGCACCATCAAGAGAACTATCGATAATCTGGATGAAGAAAACATGGATCAGTGTGAAACAGAGGGACTCCCTTCAGTTCCTTATTTATTTTAATGGTAAATATGTTATATGTACTCCCTGGCATTCATTTTCTGTGGCAATGAAAAAAATACTTCAGAATGATTTATCTGTATAAAACATGATTTGGAAAAGCAGTCAGTTGGGACACTGGTTATTTTCTTCAGTTCTGTTTTACCCAAAGCTCAAGTTATAAAATTTCAGAAAAAGAGGCCATTCTTGTGTCTCTAGTAATATGTTCCAGGACAACATATGTAACTATCAAATTTAAATTTCTCGCCTACCGACATTGACTAAAATTATGCCCAAATGGGTATTCAGAACACTTTTTCTACAAGTTAAAAAAGAGCCTGAGAATTGTCAACACATATGGGTTCAGTGCACAGGAAGCTATGCTGTTCTGCTATTGCATGAATTTATTATTTTTCAATAAAAACGCAAGGTAAAGCATACTGATAAAGATACCTCTGGCCTCGGATAGGTTGTAAAGCGGGAATAAATAACATGAAGTAAACCTAAATTAAGATGCCAGGAATGCAACTAAAATAAAATTGGATATTAATCTATTGGTTGGTCAGGAATTTCAGTAAGTAAAAATTGTGAGAATTTTGGTCTGTATACTTTTGTTAAACACTGATATAATTTTGGTCAGAGATGTGTAAAATCCTGTTTAGTATCTTCTTGGTTACTTTGACTGCCATCGTATATCCCTGTTAACTCGTGTACAAGACCAAACGTTTTACGTGTGCATCTCTTCTCTGAGTCAGATGAAGCCACTCTGTGCTGTGTTCCATTTATATAAAGGCGCATAGACTGCCCCATGGTTAGGATTGCACAATGTTGCTGACAAAGTATTTTTGCTTGGTTGTTTTTGATATACGTAGTATTTGTTTGACTCATAACTGCTCATACCCTTGAGATGCACAGAAGCATTTGTCAAGTACCCTGGATGTTTATGCATACAAGTTCATGATGTATGGAAATAGAATGCAGGGTTTTGAACAGTTCTTATTTAAAAAAATATTGAATGTGGATAGGCACTGTTGTCAAATCCATGCAAAGGAATACAAAGAGTTGGGTCGTGTGTAAGGGGACATGATTGTTTACAATTATAATACTTTTTTTTGAGTCATTGTCATTCTCTTTTAATTCATTTGAATCGTTCATAAAACAAGTGAAGCACTTTCTTTCTTTCTTTGTCTCTTTTGCTTTTGTCCAATGAAATTCAGTGAACAGCCGAATACAATAAAGACTCGAACAATAAACACGGCATGTTCCACATATTGGCCACATGAGCGTCAGCTGTTATTGTTTACATAAAAGCCCTCAGCTGGTCAGTGGCCTTGCACAATCTGCTAAAATCCAATAATGCTGACATGTACGCATACTGGAAGCTGTTCTTGGACACAATGTGTGGAACAGTTTGTTACAGATATGAGTCATTTTCGACATAACAGTGCAGACAACAGCAAATTTCAATTCCTGTTCAAAAATATGATGGCTCTACACGCCAGATGACAGGAGGTCGCTTCGCAGGCGAGCACACATCTAAAGAGAACAAACTTTAAGGGTGGGAAACAAAATTTGTGACTGGTAGATGGGGAATGTATCCTTCCTTATTCCTTTTTTTGAGCAGGGATATCTATTTATCTCAGTCAGAGATTGTACTTTTTTTATTGACAACGGCAGCTTTGATGAATAAAAACCAGACTGGATTGCACAATTTATTTGTCAGTATGTGAAACGGAGTGATGCTTTGCAAGGGCAATTTTTGCAACACGTGTAATGATCATGATTTGCACAATAGCTCAAGTATCTTGTGGTAAAATTCTTTCCCCCAAAACATGTACAACTGGTCATATAAAGTTCTATTTTGCTGGTTTGTACAGGTGGTCTACACCACACATGTTTTAGACAACTAAATACATCATTAATCTGTTGTCAGGGAAGCCTGACAACAGAGTAATAATGAAGTCAAAGGGCACTGATCCATGTGGATGTTTTAGGCGTATTTTGTAAATATATCAATGTGGTGTCCTGCCTGCTCAGCACTGATTCTTTCTTTCTCTTTTTCTTTCTCTCTTTTCTCTTTCTTTACTAGAAGTGCATACAAATTAAATTTCTTATAATCTTTCTTTCATCCTCTCTCTCTCTCTCTCTCTATATATATATATATATATATATAGTTCTGTCTCTCTTTCTTTCCTTTTCTCATTTTCTTTCTTTCCTAGTATTGCATACAAATAAAGATTCTTTCAATCTTTCTTTATCTCTCTCTTTGGTTCATTTTTTTTTATATTTCTTTCTTTGATAGAGGGGCCATCCTGTGAAGTTCGGCAGTGGGTGTATTACAGTCCCTCCTAAAGATCATGTGCAGTACCCTGTTCTGGAGGATTTGTATTTATCTTCAGCACGAGCAGGACTCGAACCTGCAACCTTTAGCACCAGTCGCCTAGGTGAAATTGGAAACGCACATATCCACTCGAACAAATCCCCATTCTCAAAATAGAATGGTTCAATGGACGTAGTTATATGCGAGTGCCATATCAACATGGTTATGCAATATAAGTACTGAGTCGGCGTTTATTTCCAGAATCGGGGGCTTAAATCCAGCATTAATGAAATGCTGAAAATATATATTTTTTGTTCGGAATGAGTGGGACTCGAACCTGCAACCTTTGGCACCAGTCGCATAGCTGAAATGGGAAACGCACATATCCACTCGACCAAAAAGTATTTTTTCGAACATGAATCCCAAACAATATCACAATAGTCTAAGTGAGGAAGAATAACAGTATTATATAACATCAAGAGAAGTTTAGTGTCCAAGTATTTTGAGGCCCTGCCAAGTACAGCTAATTTCGGGGGGGGGGGGGTTACGAATGTGCAGAACTCTGCCTGTGCGATGGCATTATAGTCGTAAATATATTGTAGCTGCAGCTGGGTCTGTCAAGTTATGTATCTCTATTTTTTTTTTAAAGTTATAAATGTTATTCCCATTAGTCTCCCTAGATGATGGTGATGATGATTATTGTTATCATCATCATCATTGTTATTATCAGCAGAAGAGAAAATGATGCAACTGATGTAACAGGAAAAGGAAAAGAAGGTAAGAAAAAGACGAATAAGGACTATGACCTGTGTTAATGCTTACGAGGGCAGCCACACTGTGTGTCAGACGTGCATAAAACATCCAAAACTTAATGTGTGTGAGGTATACCATAATGAATATTTATTGGGATTGCGTCAGACAACAAAAAATGTAGTGGACAAGAAATGTAATTGGACATTGTTTGCATTGCGCAATATTTCTGTATCTCAACATAAAACCTAATTTAAAGTATTTTATATCTTCAACTACTATCATCCAACATTTTTACGTTGGTTATATCTTTCCCTGCTCAGTTTTTAAATGTCCTCGATTAAAGACATTTTATAATCATTACACAGCTTACATTATAATTAGTACACTACTGTGGAAAGACAGTAAATTTATAATATACTTAAGTTGTAATTACATGATAAGCATAGATCTTAAATATCGTGGATTTCTGATTTCTGACTGGAGAAAACAGAAATCAATGCTTTCATTGCATTAACTGCGCCAAGCTGGAATCTCGACAGAGTTAGATGAGGCAAATTCTATAAATTTGAATGATGTCCAGCTGTAGGACGAATTGTGTGGCAGAGATGAACATAAAGTCGTTCTCCTCTAACAGAACTTTCAGCTGCAGCTGGAACCAACACGGGAGTCCAATCACTGTGCTGAGCGGTCTCGTGCAATTGTGTTGTTGGATCAATTAACTCTTTAAGTGCCGAATTTTGGACTGAGTCAACAGCATTTTTCTGGAACTAGAGACGTGCTGGTACTTGAAAGGAGAGGTCTTTTTACCAGAAATACGAACCTGAAATCCTCATGATAATTCAGACTGGTGTGACTTTAGAAGATGGACTTACGACGTGATTGCCACTGAAAGAATTAACTGGACAAGAAGTTGGTCAGTTGGCCTGGACGTCGATAAATGTGTACTTGTTGCCCTTGTGTCAAGGTTTGACTTTCACTTTGATTTGGATCTAAACGTACATCACTATCAAGATCACCATTCTCAACAAGCATGACTCTGTCATAGCCAGAATAGGAACTTGTACTTTTTGATTCAAATTAATTCGGCATATCTTTTCTTGTAACAAGAAATGGGGACCATCGTCATGTCTCGCATTTCTCTTGGTGCTATTCGGTTTGATTGAACAAATGTGTCGATCATGAGCCCCGCTATGCGCATGAAATGGTGGCAACAAATTGTCACAGTTAACCACTTGCTCACGTCCTTTGATATCTCTAGGCTTGACCATGTAAGCGTTAATATTAGCAATGCGCCACTGCATGACATATACATCCGGTTTCCACGCATTAGCAATTTCACATCTTCCCCGTCGGATGGTCCCTCAACAACACTGGGGTACCTGGTTCATACACAGGGGTATTTACTTCGGCATTATGACGCAGATGAAATGTTGCGCCTTGTTGTTTTAACAGGGTATTTGCCTTTTCAAGTGAAGAAGCTAATTTGTCAGCAGTTGGCGAACCCACTTTGTATGAAAGGGGAAGCCCTCTGCACCAGTTATTCCAGATAAATAATTATCCAGTGGGATAACAGGTGGTGTACCAAAGAGGATTTGATAGGGTGCAAACTCTGTTGAAGAGTGAGGTGTACCACTATAATATTTTGTAGTTCTCATTCTCTACTCATCAAACCGAAAGTGAGATTGGTCCGTCTTTTACAGTCCAGGCTTAAAATAAAACGAATTTTTATACTATAGTACAATGACCCGACTGAATGTTCGTATTATGTACCTGAACTTATCAGAATTAAATTTATGTCATGTAAATTCAGAAGAGTTCTTACTTTGGAGGACGAGTGAAATGAAAGATTATAATGTTTGTCAACAGCTAGAATTGTGTACTTTGGACTACTGGATTCAGGGGCCATACTGACTGCATCACTAATTTAATATTACCATACATCTGTGTTCACAACTGAACAAAAGAACACAGAAGGTTACAGCTGCCGCATAAATGATTAGTCTGTTATAATAACAAGTGCACAGTGATCCAAAGGATCTATGTCCCCCGCCACAATAGACAGACACAAGAGGGCTGTGTGAACAGCCCGTGCCTCAGCTGATCTTGACATTTATCACACTTGCAGCTCTATGAACTTGGGAAAGGATCAAGGGCACCATTTTCTGAGTAAGTCTAGCCTTTATAGAAGAACACTTACATTGCAACATCAACGTTCAAGTAGTTCTCAAGTTATAATGAAGAGTAAAATTCATGTATGTCGCACTGTGACCCCACAAACGAGGTCAAGGTCATTCATGTACTGCCTCAGCATGACCTTCATACAGGATAATTAACATGTGTAGCTAAATCAAAACAGATCTCAAGTTATCAAGTAAACAGTAAATTTCGTGTCAGTTGTCCTGTGAATTAGCATTAGAATGCCCATTGACTTACATAGTAATCAATAGGAAAGCTGCATTGAACGATAAGTACTCGAATTGAAAATCCTTAAAAATCAGAAATCCAAAGCAGTGCCACCTAGTAAACAACTGTTTGACCCTTCCACAACAACATATCCATCACATTTCAGCTTAATCTGAGGGACGGTTCTGAGAACAAGTGTAAAATAGCAAAACCATACAAAAATTCATAAAAAAATTGCAGCACCACCTGGTGAACAAATTGGGAACTAGGTGTCCCCGGGAGTGTCTATGTACGATATCAAAGCAATTAGGTGAGCGGTTTCAGAGGAGAAGAATTTTGAAGGTTTGCCCCCAAAAACAACAAAAAATCATAAAAAAATCCAAAAATCAACAGAGCGTGACCATTTGAACAAACTTGGTACAAATCCACCCAAGGCACATCCCCACCAAGTTTGAAGTAAGTCCGGTCAATATTATTAAAGTTATGACCATTACAAGAAATTCCCATGTTAAACTTTCCTATTAAAACTTTTGTCGAGATTTTTGAAAAAAAAATCATTAAAAAATCCAAAATTCATTGGAACATGACCATTGGAACAAACCTGGTAGACACCCACCCAGTGTACATTGCCATCAAGTTTGAAGTAAATCTGGATGACGGTTTTGGAGAACTTGAAAATGTAAATTAGCATTAGAATGCCCATTGACTTACATGGTAATCAATAGGAAAGGTGCATTTACCGCAAAGGAGCCGAATTGAAAAAATCATTGAAAAATCAGGAATCCGCAGCATTCCAACATAGTGAACAACTTTGTTTGGCCCTTGCATAAGGAACACATCCATCATGTGTAAGCTTAATCTGAGTGACGGTTCTGGAGAAGAAGTCGAAAATAGCTATAACACACAAAACTTTAGAAAAAATTATAAAAAAAAAAACTGCAGCGCCCATGGTGAAAAATTTAACAACGAAGAGTCCCTAGGTGTCTTCCTGTTTGATATCATAGCAATTGGTAAGCAGTTTCGGAGAAGAAGATTTTTTAAGATTTGTCCAAAAAAAGAGCAAAAAAAATCATTAAAAATCCACAAATAACTGGAGCATGAACATTTGAACAAAACTGGTAGAAACCCACCCAAGGTACATTGCTATCAAGTTTGAAGTCAATCTGGATAACGGTTTTGGAGAAGAAGTCGAAAATGTGAATGAGCATTAGAATGCTCATTGACTTCCACAGTAATCAATGGGAAAGCTGCATTCACCGATAAGTACCAGAATTGAAAAAATCGTTAAAAATCAGGAATCTGCAGCATTCCTACATAGTGAACAAATTTGTTTGATCCTTCTACAAGGAACATATCCACCATGTTTCAGCTTAATCTGAGTGACGGTTCTGGAGAAAATAGTTACAATACACAAAAATGGATATGTTCTTGGGCTCTGTGACCTTGAAAATATGTCAAGGTCAAAAACAATACACAGTGCACATGCCCATGGTATGATGCATCTCTGGTATAAATTTCATTATTCTATATCTTAGGGTTCTAAAGATATGCTCCCGGACGGACGCACGGACAGACGCACGGACGGCAGGTCCCCTATCCTCACTAACTCTATGTCCCCCTATGCCACCTTCGGTGGCGGGGAACAATAAGCGGTATATTCGTTAGGATAAGAAGTCGTTAACTATTTCAAAAGACAAATTATTGATCTAATTTTGCAGCGATGGATGTGCCTGTGGCAATTGTTTGATTGCTTGAACATAGTAAATCACACACACACACACACACACACACACACACACATATACATATATATATATATACACATATATATATATAGAGAGAGAGATATATATATACATGTACATATAAATGTACATATATATGTGGGGGGTGGGCGGGGGTGTATACATACATACATACAAATATGTAGAGCTGAACGAAATAGGGCTTGCGACTTCATACTAGGACTATTTGTCAATGTTTTCATGCCATATTCAATATCATTAGCTAACAGTTTCATCATTCTCATCTTTACTATTCAAACAAATGGTACCTGGTTGGAGGTCTGCCATGTCCACCTCGTCCTAAAACCTTGGTACATAAGCCAGTTAAGTTAGTTTCCCATGTCATATGTTCGACTTTCAGGTGGAGCTAATATCTTTCTTTTTTTCTTTGTTTGATTCACCAGAATATATGATCGACACGGACTGGTCTGAAAACGGTGCTGACATGTCCGACTGGTCCCAATCCAATGTGTGGGAGCTGGTTAAGTAAATTTCCCATGTCATACCATTGTATTCAAAGTGCAGATTATATCTTTTTTCTTTCTTTCTTTTTTGTCATATACGATAATATATAATGGAAATCTACTTTGAAAACAGCCATTGCACATTACCCGAGGAGGGCAGCTTAGAATGTATATAGCAAATTGTTATACATTTTATCACTTTGTTGCCTGGTTAGTCTTTGCCAAATAATCTAAATTGTAACCATTTATATCCCGTACTAAGGGATCACGTAGAAAAGCAGCGCTATGACCAAGAACATTTATGTTTTAAAAGGCTGACACAGTTAAAACAAACAAAAATCAAAGCAATAACAATGACCAATAAATAATAAAAATACACGAATGTAAAACGAAAATTCATGCCTAAAGTCACTATTACAATGCAAGGATTTCTTGGAAAATAAGATAATAATACAACCCAACGTAATGAGACCCCTATATATTATGACATGGCCATCAGTTATTGCATGCTTATATAATTACTACTAGCCTGTGAAGATTATTTAAAGTGCTAGTACTTTTCAGTGACAAAAGGTATTGAAGTGAAAAAATCCCAGTGCAAATTTACATATAAATATAAAAGGGTTGTGTGAACAGCCCATCTTCAACTGACCTTCACATTCAACCCACAATCAGTCTCACTTTGTTTCAGGGGATGACGATTATGGAGATCTAGTAAAATATGTGACTTTCCATTGCAATCCCGGTTGTCTTAAATGGTAATCAATAGGAATGCATTTATTCGGGGAGAAAGATAACCGGATCGAAAAATTCGTTAAAAATCAGGGATCCAGCGTATCACCACCTGGTGAACAAGTTTGCTTAACCCTCCCACAGGCTACATTTCTGCCAAGTCTAAGAACAATGTGAGTGACGTGTTCAGAGCAGGAGTCAAAAATAGCAAGACCACAAAATCAAATTATTAAAAAAACAAAAGAACACTTGCAGTGCCACCTATTGAACAAATTAAGGTCGGGGGCCCCAAAAGTGCTCATATGCACTTTAAAGCAATTCGATTGGCGGTTTTGCAGAGGAGGATTTTTAAAGATTTTGCTGAAAATTCATTTAAAAATCCAAAAATCACTGAAGGGTAACCCGTTGATCAAACTTGGTAGAGATCCAGCCAATGTACATCGCCACCAAGTTTGAAGTGAATCTTGTTAATGGTTTTAGAGAAGAAGTTAAATATGTAAATTTCTATTGGAATCTCGATCAACTCAAACAGTAATCAATAGAAATACATGCATTAAACGACAGCTACGCTAAATGTAACGATTGTTAATTATCAAGGATCCAGAGTTTCACCATTTACTGAACATCTTTGTTTAACCCTCCAACATTCCGCTACATTTTCAGCACGTTTCAGAACAATCTGAGTGACGATATTTCGGAGAAGTCAAAAATACCCTTCAGATACAAAAATTCGTTAAAAAATAGAAAAAATTGCAGTGCCGCCTATTAACAATTTAAGGTTGGTGGTGCCCAAAAGTGTTCTTAGGCAATTTCAAAGCACGTAGCTCTGTGGTTTCGGATAATAATATTTGTTAATATTTTGCCCCAAAAATGAACGGAAAATTCATTAAAAATCCAAAAATCAATGGAGCATGACAATTATGACTACGTTTGTAGAAACTCATCCAATGTACACTCCCATCAAGTTCCAAGTAAATTCTGCTGACTGTTTTGGAGAACAAGTCGAAAATGTGTAATTGTTGATGACGACAGATGCCTAATCACCTCATAATTTCAACTGACTGACGAGTCAGCTGAAGTAAAATATACAGTAATCTGATTTAGTGATAGTTAAAAATATTTTGATGCATCTCGTGGTTGTATTAAAAACAAATAGTATTCGAGACATTAATTTTTGGCACTGTAACGTGCCATTATAGTATATAGCACCCAAGCATAGCATAATGAATTTGGTGTTTTTTTTATTGCATATGGACAAAGAAACTGACATATTTTGTGCCTTTGGCACCTAGGAATGGACATATTTTACATGTTCAGATGAACTGAAATACACTTGTGACCAGCATAACCTTGGATTTTCATAATAATCAACTTTTCCCTAGAAATTGCACTATGCAGATCCTTCCATCGGTGAACATATGCTTCCTTCAATTAGTTCATAGTTGTGTTGTACATAGTGGATCTCCTATTTTACAATTGGTCTCATACAAAATTTTAAGCTATCAGGCGACGACCATAGCTGATACAAAGATCAATAAAACAAGGGGCCATGTGAGCTGCATTCATACCAAACCCAATCTATAGGCAGCACCATAAGCTTTCGTGAAGCTACATCCTAAAGTCAATGTAAAAGTTCGCCCACATTGATCTTAACGGACCCTGCCTTGGGCTAATTTCCTTCTTTGATGCAAAACCTGGTGTATTGGAGGCCCGATAAACATGTATTCTATGCAGGCGGCCTTGAAAACTGATGTCGCGTGGAAGTCACCGGCCCTGCTTCATTTAACACTTTAAAGTGAAGACCAAAAAAAAATAACATTACGGCTGATAAATATATCTCGAATTGTACATTTGCCTGTGTCCAACTTTTGATGAAACAGTTAAAGTTAGGGGTCCGGCAAATTTAATTCTGTGTTGACTTAATGCAGAATGACTAAACATGGCTAGATTTCACACACACACACACACACACACACACACACACACACACACACACACACACATATATATATATATATATATATATATATATATATATATATATATATATATATATATATATATATATATATCGTATCATGAAACTTAACGATATGCTATCCTCAATAGGGTCAAGTGCTTCTCCAAAGTGCTATCAATTTGAGGTATGGGTACGCTAAAGGGTATTCATTTCTGTTAGTCTGTGATTGATTTCCATGGCACAAAAATCAGAAAATATCTTAAAAGAACCTATTGGGCACAAAAAGGCTTACACGGTCCTATCTTATCTTTGTAACAGCCCATCAGAGTTGAGACAAAAATTAATCGTGTAAGTTGGCAGGAGAAAGGGCAACACAGGCAGTGGCGAATTTCAAACAGAGCATTACAAATGTTTTGAGATACATCTGAGGAGTGCTCATGAGGAGCATAAGATGTTGTGAAACCTTCTTTCTGATTCATGTTCAGGTCAATGTAGCAACGCCTGGGAGCCAACTGATCATTATAGTGCATCATTATTTTGTCATTCATACATCTGTGGTCAAGGGAAACATGACAACTGGCTTTACCATTATGTATGACAGAAAGTAAAATTCACGTACATATTAACATATGATTATTAGTCACAAGAAAACACACACAAACACACCAAACGATTTCTTTGAGGTTAGGACTGCCTTGTATGTATTTTATATCAAAAGCAGGCGTTGTGCAGACCATATATGACCATGCATAAATATCGGCCCGTGGGACTGATTGCTTTGTACTGGCTATTCAATGACACGAGAGGAATATTGGATCCATACACAAGTGACTGATTCTCACAGGCGGATGAATCCAATTTTACACAATGTGTAGCTATCTGAATAGCACACTCCACCCAAGGTTTGCTTATAATCCTAGTTGTTGCTGGCCGAACTGGTCCAGCGATAACATGACGTCTTCCTTTACAGACTGAGATCAGATCAGAGACCAAATATTCTTTTTGTAAGGGCGCAATGTTAAGTTTATGTCGTCAACTTACAACTTGTGCTCATTTACCCATTTTGGTACAAGTATTTGCCACCTCTATATTCAGGAGGCACATTCTGGGACACCAGTAATTTCTTGATAATAATATCCTATAATCCATTACTAAATGGTGTAAAATTATATCCTACAATCCACCAGTGAATGGTCTAATATAGTATACTACAATTTACAAGTAAATAGTCTAATATAACATTCTATAATTGATTGGTAAATGGCCTAATATAATATTCTACAATGGACTCTGCACAGTCTTGCTCGCACATGAGCCACACAGTGGTATGTGGCTATATCATATATATATAGAGAGAGAGAGTGGAATCTCATTATAACAGCACTCAGATATCTGGCATATTCAATATAATGACACAAATTTTAACGCGAAATGTTAATTTTCTTAGTTATTTGATTCATTTATCTGACACATTTCCTAGGGGACAGATGGTGTCATTATAATGAGTTTGCATCGTACATGTATGAGCACAATTACCCTGATAATTAGTTCTGCCAGGCAAAGAAGTACTTTTTTGTAGTGACGTTATTACGTATGCCAACATATTGTCTATTTCAAATGGATTTTTTCAATGATACTGAAGGAAAACTAAAGTACTCTTCCCTGAATGCATTTTATGTTACACTTTGCCAATTTGTTTTTTATTCACATATTGTATGTCCTCTATAGGTTGCCAAGGAACCTTGTCATCGCATTTTTCCCATCCGAGACAGTTTACTTTGAGCATGCTTTCTTCCTCAAAATGGGACCTGTCTATACACACGGATTCTCCATACTGAACCAGCAGTCACCAGTTCTTGCCTGTTTAAAAAGAAATATGGGCAGCAGGGGGCAATGGTGCCATGTCGTCACCTATGGTAGCTGTCATGCAGCTATAGTGAGAGGCAGTGATAAAGTGGTGTCAGTTGTATCAATAGTGACACATGTACTGTTAGCAGGGAGCAGTGACTGTGCTTTCACCTGAATCTGACGTCACGTATGCAGGCAGGCTATCATTGGATCAACCCTAAACAGGCCAGGTATTGCAAAGGGTGTAGCTGCAGGCTTTTTTACGTCATTCTACATGGGCTCACTTCCAGCAGGCAAAGTATCCGGGGTGGTTCCTGTGATTGTCATCATCATCATCATCATCGTCGTCGTCGTTGTCGTCGTCGTCGTCGTTATCATCATCATCATCATCATCATCATCAACAACAACAACAGCAACAAAAGGTGACACAAGCAAAACACAAAATAGTTAAGGTGAAACGTTATCTTTGGCCAGAAGTACATTGTGCCTATGGCAAGCGTCACTTGGTTTGCAGGCAAGCTTTACCAAGTCGTGACATTTGTGTGAATAAAATATATCTGGACTAAAAGGATCCATTTGCTTCACAGCACATATTTGAGCTAAGAGAAAAAAGTTATTTAAAAACAAAAATATACTATGAGATATCTTAAATCATGCAAAAAGGGCTCCTTATGCTTCATATAAAATACATACAGGCAAACTTTGAACTTTTGCAAATGTTAGTTGAAAAGTAAAGACATTCCTAGTCCTATCCATAGCACACATGAACAAGCAGAACAACTATGCCAAGTATGCTAGGAATACCACCAGTAGCATTAGAATTTATGTGATCTGATCCTATCACAATCCATAGGGTACATGAGCTTAACAACTATTTTTAATTGACAATATCTTTAGGTAGGGTCCTATACACTCCATGCCTGTTTTCATGTACATGTATATTTACGTCACTGTTACTCGAACACGCACTGATAAGTGTAGTATGACAACGAAGACATAATTATTAGTGTCTGTTTTTAGTATATATAAGAATTAACCTCAATATAAGAGGGGGCCAATCAGGAATACATATCTGTGGATATAAGTTATCTCTGCGAAGAAATGTAATTGATGTTCAAGAACATGTTACAACATAGGCAGAGCTTTTTACCCAATAACTGCCTTCCTACTCTTTCTTTTTTGGAGCTCTAGCAGTTTCATCCTTGCTCCAGCAATTTTTTCTCTCTGTATATCGACCTACTTGCTGATCTACTTCCATGCAACACACACAAACACACGCACACATTAGTTTTTAGTAGGATAAGGCTAAACTTGTAGAGTGATATGCATGCAAAACACAACCCAATTTACAAGTGCAATTTTGCAAAAGGCTTATATGCAGGGTTGCATGTTTAGTTCCATACTCTATTGCATGTTTGCCTGAATAGGGAAAAAAACTAGACAAACATAGATAATTACAAACGTATTAAGGTCTGTTTCAGAATATATCCATAAGGAGGTACAGAATGCAAAATATTCTAACCTACCCCATCTTTAGGACGCAGCTGATCACTTGGAGCCTTACCATAAGAACAGATATTTGGCATTTGTGCCGCATATCCAGGACAAAAATGTTAATGCAAGAAATCTTCAGTTCCTGGATAGTTGTGTGTGTTAAACCTTTCCCCGGTGCAGAGCAACATTTTCAAATGTCTTTATGGAATTCAATTTACATAGAACAGGTAAAGGGGTTTGAACTCATAAAAAGTTTGCTTTTTTCCCACAAAAATAGGTGATGCACCAAAACAAAGATGCAGTTTGGAAACACCGCCACTCTATCTCTCTCATTCTCTCTCTCTATCTATCTCTCTCTCTATCTCGCTCTCTCTCTCTCTCTCTTTCTCTCTCTCTCTCGGGACACCTCTGCAAGTATCAATTATATATTGAAGACTGGTCTGTCAAGAGATCAGTGTTGCTTTTAGAGTTGCAGTTTGCATGGTACTGGACCATTATGGCATGACGATAAGCCATATTGCATTTTGGCTACAATTAAGTTTAACAGAATTTGGTCAAACAAATGGTATATGACAGGTATTAGCAGTTTAAGCGAGACAAACTTAAATACAGCACATTAAAATAAAAATTTATTACTCAAGTTTTTGGAGAGGTAGACATTGTCAATTAACCATTAAAGATACTGTTTTCATAGATCATGTAAATTACACTTTATGGGCTATGTGTGTTTACCCACAAACTTAAGCTGTGTGTATGTGTGTGTACTTTTTGGCTTGTAGAATAATTTTTAAATCCTGAGCAAGTTTCAACAGTAGAGCAGACTGAAGTTGGGAGGAGTGCACGTGATCAGGAATATACACTGTCCTACTAGACAAGTGTAGTATACCCACATAGCAGACCCATATGAATGCCGACTCCCCAATACTGCACACCTGCCAATCGTGGATATCTTCCCGTCCGTGAAGCTTCACCACCACGCTGCCGCTGGTTATTACGAAAATGCTCTTCACCTTCCTATCAACTTTTATAGTAACCATGGGCATAGAATCCATTATTACCAAGATACAGACCAAAATTACTTTAAATCAGGTTTGCTCAAAGTGTTTGATGTGCAGCTGATACATGGTTACTTTCGATAAACGGGTAAATTTATATATATTTGACTCTCTCCCTCTCTCTTTCACTCTTTCTCTCTTTCTCTCGCTCTTTGTATAAATAATAAGCATCTTAATCAACTGACTGACAAGTTGACTATGTCCGATGGTCAATGAAAAAATTCAAAACTCTTACATGGAAGACATCTGCACATAAAGTTACCTTTAGGGACTTCAACATGATTTTTCTCATGTTTTACATTTTGTCCTTTTGAACTTTAAGGAACCATGAATTAGATGTACATTATACTTAGCTGACTTGCATATGACTAACAATGGCATACTACATTTTACCATAATAAATGACTTATTAGATGACTTGTGGGATTCTATGCCTTCTTGAACATCTAAATTTCCTTTCCAAAATACATCTGGAAACCATAGTTGAAATTTGACTGCTATGCTTACAATTTTGGCCATTGTAATGCAACTTGACTGCTGTTCTGGCAATTTTTTACTGCTGTTTTGCGTTTGGAGGCCTGATGTCATTTGTTTCTGGCTGATGTTTGACATTTGCTCCACTGTTATTGCAAATTCTGACACTGTATTGAATTTTCACCAGTATATTTGCAGTCAAAACCTTTTATACTGGAAATACTCTTAGTTTATCTCCTTTAAAACAACATCATGCCTTTAGGGATCATGTACAAATAAACCCATTCTGAAATTCCGAGAAACCATCGGACAGGGGGAGGGGGGTCCAAGCGCCAAATCGGAGTGCCACCAAAGTTTTGGAAACGCCGTTTCGAGCGTCAAGAGTGGTAAAAGTCACATCAAGCGAGTGTGAAAATAACGCAGATAATGACGAAATTTCGCCTGTCGCATGTACATCAGTTTTCAATATTTCAAAAAGCTAACATAATTCTCTTGTGGAGTGCTCTCAGTGCTGAACTATTTCCCTGTTAGCATCATGTTACCATTACGATGTTTTGCAGTCCACATGAAACTTCGAACCGTGAGGGAACAGGTGTCATTTGGGCATAAATGGTTGACAAAATCTGCATTTTTCAGTCCATACCACGATAATGCCTTATAAATATCAACTTTACTTGTTGAAATGTAGAATGTAATTTGTTTTAGACATGTAGCTAATAACTACATGTCTAAAACAAATTGAATTGTATAATCATGTTGTTTGGATTCTTCTTGATGGTCATTTTCGGCCTAGGGGACTTTTTGATGGATTGATGTTGGTGTTAGCATCACGTTATGGACATTTGTGGATGATGATCATTATTGAGATGGTGGTTGCAACTAGCACTTTTTAAATGCTGAATTTCATTGATATTTTTCAACAAATTTTGAACTTATGCTTGCAAATTCTCTGTTGTGCTGCAGATTTTGACCCCTTTTCATAAATCGTACGGCCCTATATGCACATGAATTATGCACCTGTTCAAGCCAATTTACTGAAATAGGCCTATAATTTTAAGCAATTTTTTTTTGCATTCTTGTCATGTTAATACTAGACATGGCTTTTTGGACTCTACGGACCTTTGGACGTACGTTCTAGACTCTTTTGGTACCGACGAACGATAAATTTATGTGATTCAGCCAAACATACCAAGGAACATTGCCTTTGGTCGGAATTGACTTGGATCTGTTTCATTAGGACTACAGTTTGGATATGGTAATGACAGTGTCTCATTTCAATGTCACTCAAGGTCAAAACTAGAAAGCCTGAAAGAGATTCTACTGTTACTTTCCTATCAATATTGCATAGCAGTCTTGGGCCTAGAATTCACTACTACCAAGATATAAGCCAGTATATTTGATTCGTTGCTTTCTGTTAAGTAACAATGCTAACATGTGCATGTACCATTTTTGATAGTTAACTGTTTCGAAAATTCGTTTAAAATCAGGAAATGGGAGGCGCAACATTTAGTGAACAAACACAGTGGAGATTGATTTAAAATATATTCCCATTAAAATTTAGAGAGAATCCAGTATGCGGTTTGTAAGAAGTCTTTCAGAGCAAAAACACACACAAATTCATTAAAATATATAAATAAAAGCACAGTGCATTTTGTACAACAAATGAGGGTCTAAGAACTCTAGGCACTTGAAAAGAAATCGCCCGAGTAGTTAGAGAAGGGAATTTGAATTTTCCCTGAGACTGAAAAAAGTTCATACGAAAAAACCCTAAATTATTCACAATTGGTCACGATCAATTAAAGGTACACCCTTGCCAAGTTTACAGTGAATAGCAGCAAAATTGTTTACGTTATGCTGGAGTTTCCAATTAAACTTTAAACCTGGTCCGTGTGAAACTATGTCAGTCCAATTAGTACACCTGAGTGACAAGTGGTGATTATTTTAGCATCACTGAGGGCAATGTCTTTTCTAATCAAGTTAAGAAACACAACATCAAAAATACCTTGCAGTGTCTGCAGTTAATGATGAATATTTCTAAGGTTGAGAGGACCGGTGTAAAATCACCAGTTGCCTTTTATGGGTGACTGCCTGTCTCAAGTCAGGAGTGAAATTTGTTTCTTCACATTGGTATTGGAAAAGAAATATTGATGCTTTGGCAAGTCTGAAATCTCTTTGCCGTCATTGTTGTGTTTGGAATTAATTAATATAGATCATGTGTTTCTGTACTATTGGATACAGATATAATTACAAGAAAAATAACACCGGACATTTAAATTATTTAAATCGTAGATTCCCGATCCCAGGGGCCTGTATTTTAAGAAAAAGTGGGCCAATTAAATAACTTAGCACACCAATCATATCTAGGAGTTCATCTTGTGGACACACTCCCGAATACAACAGGTACAATGACACAATAGCAGGGACTGGAGCAGTTGAAGCAGCCAGAAGGAAGCGTGGCAGCCACCACACGTCTGGGCAACAGCTTCCCAGGAATAAGCCATTGAAGATGAAACTCGTGGAAGTTAAACTTCATTAAAAAAAAAATGAAACTTACTGGAGTGTGCCCATTTAAGCAAACTAGGTACGGACGAATCGAACGTAGAGCTCCAGCAAGTTCGAATTTTAACAATGGTATCAACAGGTTTACTAGTTGAAACTATTATTCCAAAAACCAAGCATATTCCATCCGAGGCTACCAATTGCAGTCCTTTCTTCGCCGAAATCAAACAATGTACATTTTGGAATTCGAATATGAAATTCGACCACGGAACAATATTAAGATATTTGCAGGTATAAAATCGAAGGATCAGTTAATATCAAACTACCTTCGTATAAGAAAATAATTATACTAGACATTTAAGAACTTATAGATAGGAAAAATGTAGAAAACTGCACAATTATGCAAAAAATATTTTTGATTTTGACATTTTTATCTCCCAAAAATATTTTTAAAAACTTACAATTCTTGTCCAATATTGCATTTTTATACACCAAAAATTACCTTAGCCATAAGGCTACGAGGTTACATGGAAATTATTATCCCAAGTTTCTCAAAATTTTATAAGTACCAAAAAGTATTACCCCTACCCCTTTATTTTTGAAAAAAGGAAAAATCACTGCTTTGTCGCTATACGACGCTATTCTTTAATTGATAATATTTCATTGATAAAATTAAAACTTGACACAAGAACAAACTAATCAATCCAGTGCAAGTGAATTTAATGTCACCTTCTCTTAAAATTTTGAGTTTGGATATGGAATGAAGATCAAACCTATTATTTCGTCCAAAACACTGATAAATTTTCTATCACAATTTTGCTGTTAAAAACTTTTTATCAGAATTTGCAAGTACTTTGATAATAAGGATAATGACTCTGTAATACAGAAATTATCAACATACTAGTATTTCGCAATCTTTGAAAAGAAAAAAAAAAGAACTTGTCACATAGTCCACAATCTCCAAAAAGCTTGCCAATGCTGGCAATGAATGCCATATACTAACACACATTCACTACCCACTTTTTTCCCAGGACTCATCATGGCACCATCATTTGTGAATTTATCCACATCCCATGATCTATCATAACCTTAGGAGATGGAAGCATAGTACATGGAACTTACCCAAACACTGGCACAGTTTATATCTGCCTGCTTGTCTGTTTGTATTTGATGATACAGGGTTTTGTTGCAAATAAAGCATAAAATTAATCACATACAGAAACATACTCTCTCAACTGTGCGATGTTGCGCCCGACACCACTGGGCTTTGAGGAGCCCCGCGGTATCGGGCGCAGCGTCGCACAGTTGAGAAAATAAGTTCCAGTATGTGATTTATTATGTCTGGGTGCCAACCCAGACATTTTGTTTTTCCAAGAATTCTTTCTTTCTTTCTTTCATTCATTCTTTCTTCCTTTCTCTCTTTACGACCAGATTTGTCTGGAGTTTTTCTCAGACCCTACTATTTCGAAAACCACCAAACTTGGCATGGTGACGGACCTATCAGTGAAATTAGGCACCTGACTTGGAACAGTCATGATGATTAAAGTTATGCAAATGAGGGGCAATTAAAATTTTAAAAGCTCCATATCTTCTAAACTATTGGAGATAGGCAGAAAGTTCTAATTAACACATATCGGTTTGAGACAACTGGCAAATCCAATAGCATGCAAACAAAAGTTGGGGAATTTTAATGTATGCTAAATTCAGTGAATTTTCCAACAATCCACATTTTGACTAGGGCTTCTGCTGTACTGCATGTTATAAGCCTCCATTGTGCTAGGCAGCCATTTTGCATTCATGATACTTAAACCTGTCTCATGGTATTACGTGGGTTTATAAGTTATTTTGGAAGGTATAGACTGCAACCTGGTTTGTTTACATTTTTTGTGGGTTGAATTAGTAGCGTAACACTTTAAGGGGCACTGCGGGTGACTACTTTGGGCAGCAGAAAGAACCATTATCAGGTCTGTACGGTCATTATTTCATTTAATTACTTGAAATGTTACATTCTATGAATGAATAAACGCATAAAAATGCATTTTGATAATTTTAATCACATTTATGGTCAAAATTAACACTCAATTGTACAAAATGAGGGAGGTCCGCAAACAATTTGCTTTGTGATTCTTGTCTCACAATTTTAACTGATGCCATGGGTTTCTGGTTCATAATTTCATTACGGAGAGCACACTCATGACCATGAAAACTCCAAAAATAGGATATTACTGTTAAAGAGAAGAGAAAGCTCAGTTTAGATGGATGGCAATTTCAACTTTGGGCAAAATTCTGTATCTGAGAGGGTATGGAGTTTCAGTTACAGTCACCGTATTCAATTCCAAAGTCTATAAACCAGCATGACATGTATTTTTTATGGAAGTTTACAATATTTACCTCATGAAAGACACAATTTACAATAGGCATCAGTGGGAAAACTTTTGGTAGCATACCCCTGCAACATGGACATACATTTTTTTCAGTTTTTGCTCATATGAATTCTGGTTTATTGCATTACATATGGCTGTTAGGGAAAAATAGTGGCCCCAGTTCAAACTTTTTAATATGATTTGTACACAAAACAATATTTCCAATCTTCAAAGATCATTTATTTGATAATTGTGGAGATGACTTGTTCCCTTAAGGTATTACGTGATAAATTCGGCTGGCTTCCGGGTAGAAGGATTATAGAGTGCATATTAGAAATGACCCTTACAGGTACAGGGGGCTGCCTCTTACATAATTCTGACCACAGTAACATTTTTTTTTTCTGAAACTGACAGGTACATTGTGCGGTATTTATTGACAGGTCAGTTTTCAACATACCCAGCGTAGTGACAATACGCATAGCCACAATGTGAGTACTATGAGTCAGCACGCAAGGTGGCATGACTGCAATCAGTACTTTGGCTGTAGCAAGCGTTAATATCTTAAAATTTTCCCAATGATGACCAGGTTTTCTTGTTCTCAGATGATTCAGAATATTGTAAGGAACAATCTGGCATAGGATATGTTTAGGTTTATAAGTTATTTTGGAAGGTACAGACTGCAACCTGGTTTGTTTACATTTTTTGCGGGTTGAATTAGTAGCGCAACACCTTCATAGGCAGCCTTCTGGCCATGCCTGCTGGGTTTATGGTTTGAAAGGTTTGGGTCTTATGGCAAATGGGAGGTAGGAGTGGGATGGGGCGGGGTGGGGGAACTCCCAACCACTGTGTAATGAGGTTCTCAATAAAATACAGAGAATCTCTTTCTGTTTATGGAAGAAACATATCTGATCCATGTTCACACTAATGCTGGACAGAGCTGTAAGTGCACCATGGCTGAGACAGACCATTCAGAATTTGCCTGCATGAGGCTAGGAGCCTGCTAGGCTTATCAATCCCAAGGGATCAGTGGGATTGGAATTCTAGGCAGAACAAGCCAGAGTGTACCCTCTGTTAAAAATAGATTACATACAGAGCTGAGTTTGCTGGACCGATCAAAGTCTGATTTATAGTCCTCAGTGACTGTTTTCACATTTTGGTGAATTTTGAAGAAGTGCGAATTTGTGTCATCTCAATGGACACTTTCATGTCTTTGTTTTCTTGTAACCAGTGAGATGAAGCCTGTTCTTCATAGCCAATACTGAGTCAGTATAGTGCATGTCTCAGTTCACAGGTACATGTACATGTAGTTTTGTGACAGCATCTATTAAAATTTGTTTATGTAATAAAGGAACAAACAAAGTTTTGTATTGCATGTATATACATCCCTCTGTATTATTATATGTGTACACTGTACATGCACATATACTCATCAATACTGACCAGAAGGGCTGCCCCTCTCAGGTATGGGCACTTTTCTCTGGTCGCGATGGTGCCCGCTGTAGAAGGTTACACTGTACAGTGGTACCTGCAATTTAAGATCACCCCTAATGCCAGATAAAAGTGGTCACATAGGACAGGTTGTCTTTCATCTCAGATAAATTAACAAAGAAATAAAAAGCCAATGTCTTTCTTTCTGACCAAGTTGGTCCAGAGTTTTTTTCAGACACTATTGGAAAAAACCACCAAGCTTGCCAAGGTGACTGACATAACCAGCAAAAGTGTGCATCACATTTGGAATAGTCATGATGTTTAAAATTATGCAAATTTAGAGGCAACAAAAATTTCAAATCACCATATGTTCCAAAATAATTGCAGATGGACTCAAAATTTCAATGTGCATACAAACCTTTGTGACACTTGCCACTATAATGGACAGTATAGTTGTAGAATTTCCAATTATGCTAAAAAGGGGCATTGAAAAATTTAAAAGTTGAGTATATCCAAAACTATTGTTCATAGAGATGCCATTCCAACTTCAATTTGTAGGATTGTGGCAAAGCCGCATCCACTGAACCATGATCCTAAGTTGTAGAATTTAAATTTATGCAAATTAGGTGAATATGCAAAATATAAATCTTTAATAGCTTCAAATCTATCATAGAGGTGCCATTTCTACTTCAATTTATGGGTTTGTGTCATGACCCTATCTAATGAACAATAAACCAAAGTTCTTCTAGGCTTATGATTCATGCAAATTAGACAAATACACAAAATTAGAATGTTCAATGGCTTAAAAACTACTATAGATACTAGTTTCATTCAAACTTCACTTTATAAGTTTGGGACATGGCCACATCCCTTGAACTAAGAACCAAGGCTGAGCATTTTAAATTATGAAAATTAAGCAAATACACGAAATTTAGATTATGTTGAACGATAGCAAAGTATAGCATTTCAAACTGTTCTCATTTTGAAGGCACCCAGATAGATTTGCTGTGACGCAAATCTTCTTTTCTAGTTTTATGCTTTATTTGACAACTACTGGATGACTGAAAACATACATTGTTATGATTTGCAACCATTACCTGTTCACTTTTGATTGTATAGTTAGATTATGGCAGTTCCGGGCTAAAATTACCATTTTAGACCTGCGAGAAAATAAGGGGGTGGGGTAACTTTTTTCTCTCCAATTTAAATTCTAAGAAAGGTGAGACTATATTTAGCATATTGCCTTTTAGCTCGACAATTAGGGCAATTTTTGGTGCATTAAATGTTTTCCTAGAGCAAGGACTTTGAGCACTGTGTAACATTTTATGCACCATAGAATATCGGTCCTGAAGGAATGTTTGCACTAATTTGCCCAAATTTGGTATTTTTCGACATTTAATGACAACAAAAAACATGCAAACATCATTTGCACAGTAATTGCCATATTATTTCAGATACTATGAGCCATATTTGGTATGTTTCTTGAATTTATTTTTGAAGTTATGCTCAGTAGTGTCTTGTATGGAATGATAGTTAAAGTGATGACTACTATTTTCAAACATATGGCCATAAAATACCCCTGTCATCAAATTAAAAGACCACAACCATCATAATCCAATGCAGAATATGCCAATCTTGAATAAAAAAGGGGTTGTTTTTTGTTTTACTATAGGGAGGGGTATATCTTAAATAAGCCACTTTTTAGGGTTGGCCTCATATATATATATATATATATATATATATATATATAGGGGGGCATGGAGTATGGATATGACGCACCTACTTAGCAGACGTAGGTCTTTGGACTGTTAGACTGGGACACCCACACACCAACAACTCAAAAAATGGCAAGAGAGTCAGCTGAGCAGGGAAGCCAATGATCGTTAAGCCTTATATGTACAGAGATAATTGTTGATGTGTGTAAGATTCAGTCATGTTTGATTACGTTTGATCCATAGCCAGACTCATAATTTAATCGCATAAACACTCCACCTGAAGTGTATACGCAATAGTGTCCATCAAATTAATAGAAGGTGCATCAATACTGTATTACGGAACATTGATTACTTTATTGTGTAATGTATTATGCCAATTCAAACCTGGTCATGACATTTGGTGACTGTAGAGATCAAAATGTTGAAGGAAAAGATCAGCATTCTGATCTCTATGTTAATTGTTGACAGTGGTACCTGTTTTGAGAGATCACCTTTGGGGTAGGTGTAACAGTACAGTGATCACATAAGGTATATGGTCTCTCAAAGTAGGTAACAGAGTGAGGATAACGCTGTGGCCTGATAAATGTGGTATTAAAAGGCAATGATCGCCCATTGTACCTGGATAATACAATCAGATTCATTGTTTATCAACTTTGAGAACAGACATAAAACCATAGATTCACTATCAAATGGCTGTTAATCCTTTGTCCATCGCCAGCTGGTCCTGCGAGTATTGTGTAAAGGACACAGAAACCAATTAACACCTTCCAGGGTCAGCCTTGTACAGATGTACCTATCGTAGAGAGGTGTCATCAAGGCCTGCTGCTCTACTCCTAAATAGATTTAAATACAACCAATTTGATATCGGAACCATAGCTCTATATAAATGAATGTTATTGACATAAAAACAATTTCAAGACCCTATCTCTATATCCACCAAAGATTAGGAATTTTCATTTACCTGATGGCTACCTTACACTTGTTCCAAGCAGTCTCAGTCAAAACCTACATAACACCGTACTTGAGGTTTATTATTATCATTTAACAAAGTTACTTGGTAGGGTTTGAATTATACTGTTAGTGATGGGGTGTCTTTTTTGCAAAACCGTGTTAGATCTTCGGACGGATCAAAGTTAATTATATACAAAAGCATTAACCCAGGTCTGGACGTACATTGTGCCTATACACAGGAAATTGGTGTCCATATATTTGAACACTTACATATTGTGTTTACCCACCTGCGCCTGTCACACAGGCTCTGAATAGAGACTGGGCGATGGTCCCACACACCTCGTGATCAGAGACTGTGCAGATGTGGAAACTTGCAAGATGAACCTATGCATGTGTGCAGTTGGAAGCACTGGAGGTCAAATATTCCCAACATTGATTCGATGAGGAGTATCAAACTCTATTCTATTATTGGAGAAACGTATTGTAGTTTGATATTAGTTTTAGCTTGGCTACATCTTGATAGAGTCTCTTGCGGTCGATCTCCTGCAAGGCATGG
Organism: Hermodice carunculata; assembly: GCA_964020975.1. NCBI lineage: Eukaryota > Metazoa > Annelida > Polychaeta > Eunicida > Amphinomidae > Hermodice > Hermodice carunculata. The sequence continues at coordinate 100,137,961 of OZ026617.1, forward strand.
CTCACTTATGATTCCCTTGCCTGTCAAGCCAGCAGATGGTGCAAGTATAAATTTCCAATTTGTTTGTTTTGAAGAGCGGACACCACTCGCTCTTTGAAAGGAACAGTGTTCAATCTTCCATCAAAATGCCTGATGCATACATAAGTGTTTTCGGGCAATTTAGTGACCAAGAAGTGTTTATTGTAATTGCTGACTACGTTTATCATAATTCTACAGAAATTCCAAAAAAGACGGGTCAGGCCATATCTCGCAAGTCACATCACAAAGTGTTTTTTAACAACGACCTTTTAGGCATAAACTTCTTTGAATTGAATGCCAAATAAGCTCCATCAGGACAGAAATTTTGATGACAGATGTGACATAACCTAAAAAAAATTCACACATAGTGTTTTAGTAACAAATCAAATTTGTTTTACCTCGTAAGAAAAGAAAGGACTAAGATATTCAAAGGTTATATCCTCAGCGTGCCAGAGGCACTATGTTGGAGGCCAGGCGAAAATCGTAGTTTTTGCCTCGTATAATCTACATATATTTCTTAATTTTGCAATTTCTGAACATGCAAAAATTAATCTATACATTAAAAATTACTATAATATAGTAGACAGTGTGAAAACGACGCTGCCTTTGTTTGCCGTGATTTAACATCTGATATATCTCTCTGACTCTTCTTTTTGTTGCACTTACCCCTAGTGAATTACCACCCCATATCAACCCTGGATTTCTATTTCCCCATCATTAGTAAAGAACAGGTGTATGGTTGCCTAGTTTATTTTATAAAGCAATGACCTCAAATGTTCACAAAATGTCTTTCATGAAAATCCAATGTTTACGTTTGGTCCCACCTTCATATGGTATTTACCATGGATGATAATAGATGATGTGGTAATTCAAGTACTAATATACTCACTTTCCACACATGCCGCCAATACAGCGATAACTAAATGTGGCAAAGTTACATACCTTATCATGCCATTACGCCACAAGTGTTATCCCAATGCTCCTCACACATGTAAGTCGATGCAAGTGCATTCATAGACACACTTGGTAAACAACCCTCCAGATGACCACAACCACTGAACCAATGTCAAGACACTGTGTCGGTGAGTTATACTAAGCCTACCCATGCCATGGGAGCCAATTTCGTCGGCTCCCCACCCGAAATGACCTTTGCTAAGTACTCTCATAATTGTTGCATGGGCCTTGCACTTAAGAAAGCTTTGTCTGGTTAATATAACCCAAATAGAGCAAGAACTATTTCCAAAAGTGTCAAACACACAGCATATTTGCCTGCTCACCATCGTCGTTCACTTCCAACCGTGATATATTGATTTGTCACATGACATGTTATTCAGCCAATCACATTTCTGGACAATGTTTGTCTGGCGGGGCCCTGTGAGGTTTTTCTCGTTCCAAAAAGCTTCCAAAAAGCTGTATCTCCGGGATATCCAAATATAGGCCAAAGGCATAAATATGATATACTTCGGTTTCTGTTTTTTTTTTTGTTTTTGTTTTTTGTTTTTGTTTTTTTTTTTTTAATGATGAGTACTTTAAACCTAGGCCTATTTGGAAGTGTTGTAACTTAGAGTACGACAATCTTCACACCTACGGCCCCTCTGCTAGGGCCCAGCTTAACTCCAAAATGGTACATTCTGCAGTGGAGGGAGTACGCAAGCAAACGGGAATGGCATAAACAAAACCAATGATAACGGGTGAAAATAGGCCAGTGAAACCCTTTTTGGGTGTCACATTTGGGGGATTTTTAACTTGAAACCACATTATGATAGGAATTAGGTACGGCGTGACAGACCTATCGGATCACGATCTAACTTTAGTGTCGCCACCTCCTTCGTGATATATTGGCAACAAGTAATGCTACGCCGTACTTAATTCCTTAAATACATACAGTTCTCTCTATACAACATATTTGTATGACCGATGCACAGGCTTCATCGAAAGCTGGTCGTGGTTGAAAAGGTGGGTATTTGCAGTTAAACTACGACCTCCAATGCTGCAATCTGAATCGTTGAATCCCCTTAGGTAATGGGAAATCAGCAAATAAGATAATTACAGGGGTCCTATTTTTTCTGACCTATATTTGATAAATACTACATTGGCTATATTATGGGGTTGGTTGTGTTCTCGGACTTACAGTTATAATGGATGTAGAGGGTTTTTATAATGTCCAAAGTCATAAATATCACGAAAACGATGTAGGCCTACTTTTCTCTTGTCCCGTTAACTCAGATGTCTGACGTGTCAGGTGAACAAAAAAGTGGCAGGCCCACCGTGTCTCTATTCGTCTTTTGCATAAGTGATAAATTTTCAGTTTCAAGTGCTCAGGCCGATATGTTTTGAAAGAACCTAAAATGTGTACTTTATGAAGAATATCTAAAAGGTTGGAAGACCGCTTTCATACTGACAGTTGTCTTTTATGGGTGACCATTTACCTCAACTCAAGAGTGAAGTTTATTTCTTCACATTGATAGTGGCAGATGCATGTTGATGTTTTTATAATTCTTGAAAAACTACGTGTGTGCTATTTCACATTGTTGTCATTGTTGGTTTGCAATATGTGAATGTTGGTAATGTTTTCTGAACTATATTACTTATGATAGAATAGTTAATACTGATTGCCTAATGTAAATCTTGATATGCGTTTCAATTTTCCAATTAAGTGATATTATATTTTATTAGGGGGTGTCCTTACATAGAGCCTCTCATGGGTGTGTGGTTCACTGGTACAACTGAATGTACTTTGACTGTTATTAGATAACAGTAATTTTAAAGTAATGTATTTGTGTCTTTTTGTCCAAAACCACTTCCTAGTAGTCATTACCCTATTCCGCAGTCCGAACTCTTTACTTTCCATAAGCTAACCTGTCCCTGTCTGACTTATATACATAGAAGTTCTATTGTCCATATTGCACACGTTCCTCTGTGAAATGTTGACAAAGGCTGTATTAGCCCAAATAAATTAAAGGGTCTTCAGCGGGTAACTACTCAACATGTTTCGGAGCCTTTTACCCGTACATGTCTCTCTGAGTAGCGGCTCCTTGTCTAAGCTAAATATTCAGCACAGACAACCCACATAATAATAAATAAATACGAACGTGGCAATTGATGAATTAGCTAAATGTGTGAAGTTTGCTTATGAATGCAAATATCAAAGAAGAATACCTGTCAAACAAACCATAATTACCAAATTTACATAGTACAGGTTCAGATAAGAACAATTTGACTTACCCCTGAACCAATATGTACCCTTTCTAGCTGGACAGTTTATCCTAGTTAAACCATCCGCCAATGTTTAACTGAAGTGGAAACAAGCTGGGGCATTATATTCAGTCCCAGTGATTGTAAAATAAACAGTTGCAGCTAGACCACCTGTACAAACCAAGGGAAATTCTAACAAGGACTGCAACAATGTACATCCTGCACCAGCGATGTAAATTATTATTTCATTTTGTTTTATTTTAATATTTATTTTTTATCACTTTTGGAAGTGGAATGTTATACTTTATCCTGGTATTGCTACAATATATTTTGATTATTTCTTTCATAACAACTGTGATTTATGGAAGAGTATGTAAAATACGTTGCGTGTTTCTTCCATCGCAATGACTGATGTTTGTGCAGAACGGAAACAAGGACAGGGCTTTGCTTCGGCATGACATTTCTGTTCATTTCATATTAAGGTATCTTACCATTTTTATTTGAAAACTTCATATACCCAAATAATAATAATAATAATAATAATAATAATAATAATAGTAGTAGTAGTAGTAATAATAATAATAATAATAATAATAATAATAATAATAATAATAATAATAATAATAATAATAATAATAATAATAATAAAAGCATGCCGACAAGCATACACACAAAGCGAGATAAAAGCTGCATCACAAGCCTGAATGCTCATAATAATTAATGTTATGTAATGACTACAGAATGTATCCTATATATATATATATATATATATATATATATATATATATATATATATATAGGTCTGCACTAGTGTATTATGAGACGATTATCTGATTGTGGTATTATTTGAAAGTTCTGTAGCACACAGTAACTAGTTAACTTGTGCTTGTATAAATGAGACACTTTGCATATTCGTACACACATGCCGGCAGAGCCAGTCTCTGTGTCACACAGAAGTGCTCCGCAGGTTGTGTGCTAGGAATGTATAATATGTGTTGAGCGTCAAACCATGGCTAAGGATGTTTTATCGAACAATCTGGCAAGGATGGCAGAAGATATGTTCCAACCAAACAATGCCAACATCCTATAAGGCTCTGCCAAAATTTGTGGCACCCCTGCTATGCCAGGAACAACAGTATTACGTAATTACTGTATGTTTTACAGGAAAAGTTATGCTGACAAATATGTGTGCCCAATCTGCAGCCACACTACATAGTTGGTTCGGGGGGAGGGGGACAGAAAAAGTGTATACACTTGCCTATCCAGTCTGGACCAGATAGCTTGATGAAGCTACTTGAGCCATACATGTTATCACATACAATAGAGCAGATACATAAGTCGTTCTTAATCCTATTCATGGCGCCATTAGAAACAACTGGTTTGAAACTGGAGGAATATTATCAGTGAGAAGCTCTGCCCTTTTTTTCTTTGTCGAAGGCATCAATTCAATAAGGAACCAAATGTTGCAGTGATTGCTGTAGCATGTTATATGACAGCCACGCACTTTACACCCTGCTGTCCCCCACTAGCTTAGTCCAGGCATGATACCAGGAATGGAGCCCTGCAATAAGCACATGGAGCCTAAATCTTTGGACTTCTACCTACAGATAGTACAAGATTGGATTTTGAATGACATTTCAAAGAGTACAATGTACAATCCATATCAGGAGTAAAAAGATGAGGTCAGAGCACGTGCAGAGTACAATACTACTGATTTTGTTGCACTTTCCTGGTAAATGGGACCTAGGATGTTATTCATTGTGCAATGTGAAAATATATTACTTGAACCTGTCATTTTTGTCTTTCTTTCTTTCTTTGTCTCCCTTTCTTTCTCTATCTTTCCAAGTAAATATTCTTTAATGAATATGTAAGCGGTCACTCCGCTTTTATTTAAGTTAATCACCAGCATATCACGATACATGTCCTAAGTTTTTTTTTAAAGCACTTGTATTTGACTAATCTGCAATAATTGATGGATGAACGATTAAATGTCAGAGTATTTGGAGCAGTGTCAATTAGAAGAACAAAAATGTGTACATCTCCAATATGTGCAAAGTTATGATACGCTTTTCTCACAAATGTCATTACAAGCTATAGATATGAACTGATGTGAAGTGGACCATAATTTCTAGTTAAGGTTGATAGATTGCTGATTTTATCACTGTTTGCTGTTTTGAGGAAAGTAAATGGACCAATTTAACCAAAGTTTGACAGAGGTACATGTTTGGATACTGACCAAGAGAAACAACAGATAACAATACTGGAAGTGAACCTGACTGATATAAAAGAAGGCCATGTAGCAGAATTTGTAGACGTTACGATTATATATGTGAGAACAAAGAAGAAACCAATAAGTCAACACTGGGTGATGGGCTAATCAACTGGAATGAAACATATGTGCCATGCAGCAACACCACATCTAAGGGACTGCATTAGTTGTAACTGCATCCGTTGTAGCTGTAGAATTATATCCGGGCATGCCAGGGCATATGCGTTACTTCACCCATAGGACAGTAAGGATACAACCATACCACTGGACAAATTGCAGAATTTAGTCAGTGACACAGAAGAGGTACAAGTTATTTTGAAAAACAAGCTTGTTTCCCTGGCAAACATGATTGAACTTATCATTGTTTCAATGGATCCATGTGTTCCTTAGATGTGCAGCAAACATTCTTGTACCCCTCAAAGCCATAGAATACTGTTTGTCGAAAAGGTGATGCACAATGCTAGTTGCGTGTTGAGACTAATAACCAGTATGTCTATATACCTATATAACGGGTTTTTAAAAAATAATTTGCTCATCTTATTTAGCGGGAATATATTACATGGACAAAATATTGAGTTGCATAGTTGTGTGACCATCATTCTATTGATTGCCAAAGCAGAAACATAGCAAGCGGCGCTCCCGCTGATCACAATAGGGACAACATCTCAGTCGCCATAAATTTCGAGACTGTTGGGTATTCTAGGGGACATCATTTTGGGTGACCAGGACTGGAACTGGAACCAACAAAAATGCATGTGTGCATGGAAATGGTAACTTCAACTTGAGGGTAAGATTGAAATATTGCCTGGAGTATACGTATAATCACTCTTTATGCTTTTAACGACCAGTGTATCCTGTGTTGCTATTGACAGGCCCGTCACAAGGGGGGTTCGACGTGTTTGAACGACCCCCACCCCTGAATTAAAAAAAAAAATAAAAACACACAAAACAAATAAACAAACATACAAATCCATCCTCATTGAGATGTGTATCTGTAATTTTATTTGACTTCTAAACGAGTATCTATGAATCTTCTGCCCTCGCAGCAATAGGCTTTCTACCTGTCTTTTAACTGCACTTGTGGTATGTATTAGCAAGCTGAAATTTTTAAAAAACACATACAGACGACGACTTTGAAAAAAGGTTCAGTTAAATTGTTGTGCCAGTACTAAAAAGGAGTTATGTCGAATATATCTACGTATGTATATACTTATATAATTATATGTATACCTATAATATATATATATATATATATATATATATATATATATATATATATATATATATACATATATTCGAGCCCTATTCTACACTTGGTCGGGCGTAATCCTAGCCAAGGGGCCTGCCTAATATCACTGAACTGCCAGGACTATTAATGCAATACTTATTGATTCATATTAATGATTTGAAAGCTGAGTGACTTGTTTAGCAAATGGGTAAAATGTGCTTTGTGTGGGTTTCTTTCGATCTTCAAATCATAAAATCTTAAATCAAACGCAAAAATAATATAATTTTGTCTGAAAGCTTATTCATAGAGAATATGTAGAACCCAGGTACTCAGATCTTGCAGTTAAGTGCGCATTTATAAAGAAACATACCATGGGCAAATTAGACAATTGACATCATGTTGGATTAGCCCTTTTGGTGTCAACTGCTGGTAAAGTCGAACTACTGAAGTTGATCTCCTCTCCAAAGCTACAAATGACACACCTAACAGTTGCGCTGCGGCCATAAAAGATTGCAGCAAGACAACATTCCCAAATATTCACACCTTTTTCAAAATTCTATACACCATACAAGTCACTTCCTGCGAGTGTGAGCTCAATGAAAGCGTTCTTGGGAGGCTCCACTGATACAAGTGTTGTACAATGGGAGAAAAACGACTGACAGACTTGGCCCTTACCCAACCGATTTTGACCTTGCAGTGGACTGGTTTTCCAAGATGCACTCTCGCAAACTTGAAATGGAAAATAATATTCTCTAAAGAAACAGACCATGCACTCAGTCCTTATTTCAGGCTAATCCACTGACCATATTCGTCATTTTCATTTAGAACAAAAGCATATTTTTATTCGTCTTGTTCATTGGGAACACAAGCATATTCTAGATACATGTATAAAATGCTGCTGTACGTTTTTGTTTTGAATTCCCAGCAGCTCTATTTGCAAAATGGTTCCAACTCTGTTTTGCAATGTGGAGACTTTGTTTATGATAAGCAGATAAGTGTCACATGGTACTAGTTCGAGCCAAAGCCTACTTCATTCACTTTTGTTTCCGACAAATTCGTTATTCTTTGCAACTATGTCATACGTTGTATGGTTAATGTTTTTGCATAAAACTGTTTCACTGTTGGTCAGAATTTCTTGTGATTGAACCAGCACAACATCTCTCAAAAAGTGAAAAAACTAACGGCATTGCAGATCCGTTATGGTAATTGAACAAGTACAACATCTTTCAAAAAGGAAGAAAAAAATAATGGCACTACAGATCAGTTAGGGTGGTTTTTATACAGTTGTTCAACTATGTAGAACCCTTTCTCTGTACAATTATATGCCCTCACATGTACGTCATTGACAAATTCAGCATATGAACTGCATCTCAACATTTTCGAGCTTTAAATGTACATGTTCATGGGGTATATGTGAACATATTATAAGTCACTAACCCAGTAGCTATCATAATCGTCATAAAAGATCACCATTAATGATTTTGCTACTCCTATGAGTCTAATCAGCGTGCGTTTACAGCGGTCAACATGCCTTTAACTGAGTCTAACAATAGAAGAGAGTCTACTCTAAGTGTGTAAGTTTTACCTGGAGTTGAAAATATGTCATGGGTGTTGGCTTTTTCAAGGTGCATCCTTTTAGTATAAGACTGTTGTCATGGCACGAATCTCTTTACAAGTGGCTACGGGAAGTCCCTTGTACTTTCAAAATTTGGTGCATTTTTTTGTCTTCATGTTTTGTCAAAATTTCCCTATGAAAGTACTCATGTTTTATAAGTTTTTTATCTAAAAATCCTAGATATATTTGTATAGAATATATTTGATATTATGTATCCACTTGAACCACTGTGAGAAATTGTAACTTTGCCCGTTTGAAAATCTTTCTTTATAAATGTACTTTTCATTTAACGTCAACAATATTAATTTAGCCTATCTCAACATTATAAAATACCAAGGTTAATACGTTTGGTGTTTTACCTAGTTTGGCAGTTTGGTCCTCAAAGTGGGGTATGCCGGATAAAAATGTGGACTTGCAAACTTTGGTGATGGGGTTTTTGATAACAGAAATGACAGAAATTTAATCTCAACAAAATCGAAATTGGAACTATGGCACCATGGTACATAGATTAAACCTGTGACTTTGCACTTTGGAATAGATTGGACAAAATTTCTGGCTAAAAGAAAAGTATATTTTTCAATTGACATTTATAAATCGCAAAAAGATGATATTCCTTTTTTCATCAAAATCGACCATACTTAACAAGAAATATACTCCCTGTTATATGTAGCCATCTGTAAATCCAGACTTATTCTAAAAATACATGCTTTAAATGAGATTTTCTGAACAGTAAATATTTTGTGAACCATCAAAACCTTTTTAGTGACTGAGGTTTCCACTGTCCACCTAAAGCACGTGTCTATTGCATGAATATTTTTAAATAAATGGTATATTCGTCAAGCAACTGCCTAATTTGAGTTGGATATGGAATTGCTTTATGGCCAAAAATTTGACCCAAACACTCACCAGAACGCACTATTTTGGTCATTATTTTCCCAAAAAGCTCCTACCTTGGGAGGGGGGAGGCCCCCCTACCAAACCCTCCCCCGCTCCGTCACTTATGCTCCCTCGCGATGTAAAAATCTTCAAAATACGAACCCCCTTCCAACAAAAGCTGGCGAGGGGCCTGATTGAGAGTATGTATACATATATGCTACCAGGCGTAATTTAAGCAACATGAAACATAAGTGCATTATGTATTGCGTTGCTTAAATATTGTCCGACAGTGTAAAACATTGTTGCTGATGTGAAAGCACATTTTATGGGGTGAATATTAAGGATAATGGAGCATTCCTTGTGGATTGTTGCATATCATATACATGTATGTATGTATGTATGTATGTATGTATGTATTTATTTATTTATTTATTTATTTATTTATTTATTTATTTATTTATTTATTTATTTATTTATTTATTTACTTATGTATTTATTTATTTATTTATTTATTTATTTATTTATTTATTTATACAGCGTGACCCGTTCAGCCACGGGCTGTTCTTCCAGGGGGCACTGTTACAGAATAAAAGATACAATTGACAATTGATCAAAACAAATCAAGTATACATATAAAATTACAAGTAAATATATATAAAATATGTATGATAAAAGTTAACATTGCAACACCTTGTTCAATTTAAATAATATTGTTTAAGTTCAGTTTTAAAATCTTCAATATTATTAATCTCTTTTAAAAAGTCGGGAAGATTGTTCCACAACATAGCACCATGATAAACAAAAGATTCTTAAAACTCTCCTTACGCGGAAAGGGAACAAAAATATTGAGCCTATTTGACAATCTTGTGTTATAGCTGCCGATGTCTTTGTCTAGCGTAATTTGGTCACATAGGTAGTTTGGAGCCAAACAATTGACACATTTATACATTAAAACCGCCGTGTGAAATCTTTGCCTCTCTCCGTAGTTGGCCATTTTAATTGTTGAACTCATTCTTCCCCTCTTACATTAATATAATCATAATTCTTTTTAATTACTCGAGCAGCGGCGTTTTGTAGTCTTTGAGCAATTTTCAATCCCTTGACACATGATCCCCATACAGTGATAGCATATTCACTACTCGGTAATATTGTGACCTTATAAATTAATTCTAGTACATTCTCAGGTAAACTCTTGCTCAAACGTTTTAAAATGGCAGTTTTAGACATCACTTGTACATGTATTCTTTTGAATGAATAGACCAGTTTAGACGATCATCCAAATATGCTCCTAAATATTTTGCTTCATTGACTTATGGTATTTCCTCTCCGTTTATACAAAGATTAAGTAGCTCGTCATTACAGTAATCCTGGGTTATAAGCATACATTTTAACTTCCCGGCATTGACTGACAGTTTATTAAAGTCTGTGTGTCAACACACACTTTTCTGTTTTTCTAGGAATTCTTTACTTCTTTCTTTCTTTCTTCTTTCTTTCTTTCTTCCTTTAAGGGCAAATTTGTCCGACATTTCATTTGAAAAGTATTATATGTAGAAACTCCAAACTTGGCACAATTATACTTCCATGGATAAAGTCTGGCTTTTTTATAATGATAGGTCATGCTTTTCAAAATTATGCAAATGAGGGCTAATTAATGTTTTAAATGTTCAATAACTTATATACCATAGTAGATGTGGTTCCGAGTGTATAGGAGTTCGATCATAGCAAGGTAAAGGTCATCTCAAATGTCAAGGTCATGTCAAGGTCAAAGGTCATGTCAAGGTCAAAGGTCAATTTTAAGCCAAAATGTCATTTTTGAGGTATAGGTTCACTTCAGGTAGAGGTTAACTCAAGGTCAAAGGTCATTTCAAGGTCAAAGGCCACTTTCAGTGGTGGCTTTCTTCTAGCCATAACTTGGTCAATTTGTATCCAATTTTGATCATGTTGGGCTCAAATTGTAGCTATTGTAAGCTTCCACATTTTTGAAATACACATGTGACCTCTAAAGTTTAAAGGTCAAGGTCATTTGGACCTTTGAAGGTTTCATCCAGTCATAACTTGGCCAATCTCCATCCAATTGTAATCATGATGGACTCAAAGTGTAGGTATTGCCACACTGGATATTTTCATAAGATTATGTAACCTCAAAAAGGCAATGGCCAAGGTCTTTTGGCCCTTCGAAAGTTTCATCTTGCCTTAACTTGGTCAATTTTACTCCGATTTGGTTCATGTCCGGCTTAAATTGTGGGTATTGTAACACAGTGCAATTTACATGTGACCTGCAAAGGTCAAAGGTCAAGGTCATTTGGACTTTGAAATTTGCATGCAGCCGCAAGCTTAATGGAATGTGAAGTACCAAAAGATAAAAGTTGTAGCATTTAATATTTACAACCTTTGAAGGCACTCAGACAACTTCGCTTTCAAGCAAATTTTCTTTTCCCGTTTCTTTCTTTCTTTCTTCTTTCTTCTATACCAGCAAATTTGTTCGACACTTTTCTCGGACACTATTATACATAGAAAACTCCAAACTGGGCATGATTGTACTTCCATACAAGGAGTTTGACTGTTTATACACAGAAAAGAAGATGTTTAAAATAATGCAAATTAGGGGCATTTGAAATTTTCAATCTTGAATATCTTCAACACTATAATAGATAGAGATGTCCCTCCAACTTCTACTAGGGGTTCTTGACCACTGTGCACCTAATGAATTAAAATTATAAAAGTTGTAGCAGTTTAAATTATGCAAAATAGCACCATGAGAAATTTAAAATCTTGAATAACTTCAAAGCTATAATAAATAGAGATGCCATTCAAACTGGTACTCCTGTGTTATGGAATAGTTGTACATTCCCATACCAATATGCTTTGAAGACACACACACTGATTTGCTATGCAGCAAATAATCTTTCCTAGGTTCTGTTGTACCAATAGCTAACACTGTCCAGACTATCCTGTATAGCAGAATTCACTTCTTCCACGTTAAAGCCGGTCGTGTAAATTATGGTCTCATCGGCAAACAAATTACAAGATTCATTCTTAACGTATTGTACAATGTCATTTACATATAAGAGAAAGAGGGAAAGGCCGAGGATAGAACCTTGAGGGATTCCTATTTTTACACTACGTGGTCCAGATGATTTCCCATGACATACTACAATCTGCTGTCTTTCAGATAAGTAAGAAGAGAACCACTGAAACTCATTGTCGACAATGCAAAATTTGCCCAATTTGAACTTTAAAATATCATGATTAATGGCGTCAAAGCACTTTTGAATATCTAAAAAACAAATTGCCGTAATTAAATCATCATTAATGTTGCTAAACCAGTCATCAACCACTTTGTGTAGACATGTTTGTGCCGAGTGTCTTTTCAAATATGCAGATTGATCCGTACTGATGAAGTCATGGAGTACTAATCAATCAAGCAACTGCTCCTGTATAGCTTTTTTAAGTAGCTTGCTAACATGAATACCGACTGAGATCGGTCTATAATTACTCTTTGTTAACTTTGACCCCCGACCTTTGTATACCGAAGATACACGTGACTTTTTCCAATCTGTTGGAACTATAGCTTGTAGAATAGACAGGTTGAATACATGTGTTAATGAAGGGCTTATTGCCTCTGCTCCCAATGACGAAAGTTTCGTATCGAAGCCTAACAAATCAAGATTACTTCTATTTTTAAACATGTGTAGTCTGTGAGCTACTACAGAACAACTCAAATAAGACATGTGAAACTTATACATACTAGATAATCCTTTCCATGAATACTCATTATGGTTGTCAAATTGGAGTATCTTGGCAGACACAGAATGACCAATCTCTGTAGAATACCCATTAACTTCATCAGGAGAAATAACAATCGGCACACCATTTATGCTCTTTTTATCACTATATACCTTTCTTCTTTCTTCCCATAAGAGATGTGCATTTGCATTCTGTTGCTGTAGGAGGTTTTCGAAATACGTTCTTTTTTTTTCTTTTTTTGTTCTATCAGTTATAATATTACGTAATGTCTGTATTTCTCCCACAATGTGTTATTTTGACTAAGTACAGCTTTTTCATGCATCTTACCTCTTGCGTACATTGATTTTATTATTTCTTTATTTACCCATGTGTTCCTCCTATTCTTTAGTCTCATAATGTTAATCGGAGCATGAACATTGCAAAAACGTAGAACATTTTTCCACTGTACCCAGGCATTGTTTACATCCGCAGACAATTTTACCCGTTTCTTGTTGGTTTAAAATGGATATTTCAATTGTATGCTATATTTGTTATTATATATGAAAAAAGAGGCCATGTAAACCTAAAGGTTACAGACTACAGTTGTGATTGGCTGGTTGCGCATCCCAACGGAGATAGTCCGTAATTGCGAAAATACTGTGTTTTCAGCATGCCGTAGCTTCTGTTTAAATAAAGTTAGCTAAGTCAGGTTTGCTGCATCGCAGAGTTGCTTCATTGGAGGTCATATAGGTGCACTGTCTTCCAGGCCAGGTGGGAACTTTATGGTGGGGAAGGACAATGATGTGACCCTGGCAAGAGCACAGTTCATACACCTGTATAAAGCTGACATCCAGGTGTTGTTTCGTATTTCAATTTTCACAAATTAACGAGCTGGGAATTGTATGACAAAAATCCGTCCACATTTTTCTGACATTTTTATCTGTTAAATGCCGTTCACGGAATTTCAAAATACCAAAATGCTGATTTTTTAGACTGAAAAATGCTAATATGAAAAATTGAAGGATTTATAACTGTAGTCTGTGGCCTAAAACAGCGTTATATCCTGAAATCATTTGTCCCTCTAATTAAATCTATTTGATTTTTGAAGAACAAATCGATTGAATCAAAAGCGCAAATCAATCTATTCAGAGGAACAAATAGACTGTATTTCATCAGAAGAACAAATGCATTTGTTCACCTCATGAAATCGATTTGTTCTTCTGCTAAAATATTTAATCATGTGATAAAACACTGAATAAACAAAAAACGGCGTTCCATAATATATATATATATATATATATATATATATATATATATATATATATATATATATATATATATATATATATATATATATATATATATATATATATATATATATATATATATATATATATTATGGAAAGGAACCAATCTATAGACTTTAAATATGATTACAATTTCAACTTCAATGGTTGAATAAACTTTAAACTCCTTGGCAAATTTTAGACCTAGCAGTGCAAATATTGATATACCTCTTCTCATGTTCATCTAGTTTTTATTCACAGAAATAATGAACACCAATGTGGCTAAAAAAATCATGCAGGTCTTCCTGGTTTGGAACTGTCATTTGTTAACAGGCCATATCCCATTTCCTGATGCAAACCGTATTTCCAACAGACAATAATTAAAAGGAAAGCAGTGTGGGGGTATGGAACATGGAATATATTGGTCATTCCATGTTTTTTTAGAGCGGCAGGATTACTTAATTACTTCTTTATAACTCTGGAAATATGTATTTTTACCGCTATCAAACAACTGAATAACCAAAGCCTCCATATCGAAAAGGACTTGGCACTTGCTGTTAATGCCGCCACACACGAGAAACCACTTTATTTCTAATATGGGGGTTCCATTCAACTAAAATATGAACAATTTTTTAGATTGCAAGCACGGCCGATGCTTTCTGCGGACGGAGAGAAACCTACATTTTTCTCCTTTTTATTTTATTCCCAGCTTGTATCGTTTCAAGCTATTTCAAACCTATATAAATGTCACGTCGCTTTATGTTCGCTGTGAACAAATTTTCATCCAAGAATAACAAAGAATTTTCCTTTTTCTTCTTTCCTATCACACCACCACAAAAGAAATGTTATAACTGAAAAGCCCGGTTAAAAAAGGCAAAATGACAAACATGATTTTTTTAAAGGAACAGTGGCAGGAAAGTGCACTTTTGAAGCATTTTTTTTAAACTCAAACTCTATACTTTGTTTGTTAAGAATAGTCCAGACACCGGATTCACAGACCTCTCTCTGTGCAGTCCTGTTTGTAAACATGCTGTCCAGTCATTGTTAGGGGTGATTTTGTCTGCATGATTCTTTGCCACAAATTCATTGTGACAAAGGTGTCACTTTCGTCTTGCCTGACAATATAACTGTAACATAGGTTAAGGCATCTTTTCTTTGGTATCTAAGATGTCTGAATTCTTAAAATCCATTCTTTTGTTTTATTGCAAGTGCCTGCGGCTGTGCCCAGGTGCAAATCAAACTAACGTCAAAGGAGGTAATGTGTAAAAGGGGTAAAAACACCCATTTAAACATGTTTCAACAAATCTCCAAGTTACCCAAGACCTAACAAAAGTAAATGTGTGGTTCTGGTAACCCGACCGCATCCTATTGAAAAGCCCCCCCCCTCCCCCCTCCCCCCCCCCAAATACATTTTATGAAACACTAGAAAAAATAGTTTTCAGTCGCCCTTCCGAAACAAAACTTGATGGACCCTGGCTGAAAGATTTTATCTACAAAGTGCCAAGTGGCCGTCGTGTGCGTTGTTTTGCAGTCAGGTCAACTCAAACACAGCATTTTATCTCAGCTTGTCTGGAGGGTTAACCTGGGCTGCGGAAACAGCATAGCTGCATAGCTATGGTTGTTCCCTGAAACAGCAAAGCCGCTATGCTGTTTTGCTGAAGAACCGTGGCTATGGCCTATGCAGCTATACTGTGAAGCCCAAGTTAACCCAAGCCACGGTTGTTCGGTGATCGTTATCGTAATATTTTGCTAGGTTCCAGGTGTCCATTCTCCGAGTAACAAATGTACTAGGGCACACGGTCGCTAAAGTCCTTTTAAAACATGACTTACTATCTAAACTTCAATCTGCCCGCCCATTTGTGTCTGAAGCAGTTATCATTGTTTGTAACAAGTATATGCATGCTTATGGGCTAAATGGATCGCAAATAAGTATATATATATATATATATATATATATATATATATATATATATATATATATATATATATATGTGTGTGTGTGTGTTCAGAACAAACGAGTCTCGAACTTACAACCTTTGGCACCAGTCGCCTAGCTGAAATGGGACACGCATATCAACACGGTTATGGTATCTATCTATCTATCTATCTATCTATCTATCTATCTATCTATCTATCTATCTATATACATATATATAAATTTTAATAACGAAACGTGCAAATTATAGAAAAAAAGCCATCATTCTTGGGGTCGCCATTGCAATGAAATTTAACCATTTAAGGCGGGAACAATTAAACGTCTAATTAACTGAGAACTTGTTTGGAACACGTCAGGTGATTATTAATTTTGCCGTACAGCGCAATCAGGTATGTTATTGCAAGGTATATCCTCCATTGAATATCAAGTGACGGATTAAAGAGGCAAATAACATTCAAAAAAGCCCTTTTGTTCTGCAATTAACATGCCGGTGACGAAATTCAAGGGTGCCGGATTATCATGTGGTAAATCAATGGGAGAAATCCGTTCACAGCTCATTGCTGCCGTATTTCAAGGGTGCCGAATTATCAAGTGACGGTTAAAGGCGGCCTGACTGTACATATATATATATATATATATATATGTAGTATTTATTCTAATCCTAGAATAGAACACTGCACTAATTATAAGATTGTATTGGAACTGGCTGAGTTTGGGGGATTTCTGAAGCATATGACCTTTACTTTTGCACTTTGATGTATTGTTTCTTTTGAAAGTTCATTGAAAAGTACGTGGTTAGGATATTCATGAAAAACCACCTGGAACAAAGTCGGGGTGTATTTATTAGGGCATGTGTTACTATTTTAACGAATGTGGTAATAATAACACTAATCATCAATTAAAATAATGTTATTAGAAGGAATATGTCATGCTGTCCTCGATGTCAATCAATCCTGACGTGAACCGCCGCTGATACTTGCAGCGTTAAATGCGATGACTTTGAAGCCCTTCACCTTGCGGTGTTATGAGTGACGATGACAAAATCTTGATCTTTTGTTTGAGGAAAACAATTACCGGATAATATTTCAAGGGAATGTACATAGCACAGGACCAAATGCCTTATTTCGTTGTCGGCTTCCATTAAAAAAGGATCTTTCAAAAACAGTATTAAAAGCTCTCAAAAAGGGCAGTGGTCAGCTTATTTAAAAGGACAAACATGTTAAAAAGATAGTGCTAGAAACCTATATAAAAACTGAAATAAAAGGCACGAAAGGTGAACCCAAAATTTCTCATAAATGATCAGTACTCCGCAAACAAAACTTAACACTACTGATTAGCCACATGGTTAAATAAAAGTCTTTTACTTACTCAGGGCTGGAAGATCCTTGTTATACCATAAGGTTCATTTTGTTTTGAAGATAAAACACCCGCATAACCATAAGTACAACCTCAAAACAAGAGGGCTGTGGCAGCTCCCTGCCCGAAAAGTCTGAAATGGTTCTGTGAACTTTAGATTGATATCATAAATCACCACTGTTGATAAAATGTACATATCCTCTTACCAGTTTTTCCTATATTTGATATTTTGTTAAAAATCAGAAAATGACAACAACACCATTTAGTGAACATATTTGGTGGAGATTAAGGTCATGTACATTCTCAATAAATTTGAAGAGTATCCAAGTTGAAAAGCGAAAAATAATTGCAGCGCTACTTGTTGAACAAGTTCAGGTTGAGGGGTCCCCCAAAAACGTCCCTATGAAATTGCAAAGCAATTGGATGAGCCGTTTCGGAGAAGAATTTTTTTTTAAGATTTTGCTGAAAAATTTACGAGAAAATGCTTTCTAAAATGTTACAATCATTGAGGCGTGTAAATTTGAACAAAATTGGTTGAAACCCACGGTACATCATCCACCAAGTTTACAGTGAACGTGGTTGGTGATTCTGGAGACAAACTCAAGGCACATAGCCTCCAAATTTGAAGTTAATCTGGATGACGATTTTGGAGACCCACCCAGGGCACATTCCCACCAAATTTGAAGTTAAGCTGGATGACGGTTTTGCAATTTCAAAGTGGCTGAGCGGGGGTAGAGAAGATTTTTTTCAGATTTTGCCAAAAGAAAAGTAAAACTATCAAAAAAAAACAAACAAACAAACCAAAACTCCAAAATTCATCGGAGCATGACCATTTGAACAAATTTAGTTGAAGCTACTATACCAAGTTTGAAGTGAATTTGGTTGACTCTTTTGGAGAAAAAGTAAAAAAAAATGTGAATTTCCATTGCAATCCGCATTGACTTACATGGTAATCTATAGTAATACATGCGTTAACCGACAAATCAGAGATCTCCAATATCACCACCTCCCCACAATCTATATTCCAACCAACTTTCAGAACAATCTGAGAGACAGTTCTAGAGAAGTAAAAAATGTCGAATTATCATAAATATTCCTAATAGAACGTAAAGGAATCACAGCGCCACTTGTTCAACAAATGAAAGTCTAAGAGTCCCCATAAATGTATTAATCCTTTTTGAAGCAATTGGCCAAGCGGGTTTTTTCACACAATTTCTGGGGATTTTCATTAAAACAACAGAACGATTCCCAGAAAATGCAAAAGTCACTACAGCGTGGTTATTTCAATAAATTTGTTTGAGACCCAAACCAAGGTACATCTCGACCGAGGTTGAAGTGAATAAAGCTGTCGGTGGTTGAGAAAAAGTTAAAAATTTTAAACGTGAACAGACAGTCAGACGGACAGACGGCCGCGGATCACCACCCATCTTATAAGCTGAAATTACTGGCAGGTAAGCTGAGCTACAAAATGACACTCAAAAGTAATTAGTGTCTCTGCCGCTAGCCACAAAATAAAAGGAGAGCAGAGGGAAATGGAATGTCGCATACACAAATTATATCTACACTTGATTAATATACAGCAAGTAACGGTGAGCTATGATGAGGTAGAATTAAACTGCCTTGTGCAAACAATAAATAGGAGTCTCTTACAAGAAATAATTAGAGAATTGAATGTGATTTGTCCATGCATTTATATATAGCCTTCTCAAACGTACAGCTGTGTGAATATTTACTGAAACCTATTCCAGCAAATTTGCTATCTATCCATTTATAATATCGTTGTGGTTGCCAAGAAACCTGTAGTACACTAGTAGCGACCTACAGTGGTTTTATGGGTCAGGACCGTATTGATCAGTCGCCGGTTCTCGAGCTTTTGCAATAATGGCAGGGCTTATGCGGATAACTGTCTGTCCAGCCAAGTGATTACATTTTTATTTTTAAATGCCGTTGAATCATAGTCCTGGTAATTGAAAGCGTTCCAGAATATACGATTAAAAACGTTAAGGATGTTGTTGAGCGTACGAAAAGTCAGATCTGTGGCATTCGTTAACGATACTGGATATTAATGGTCACATAGTCACCAAAATATGTTTTAAAGGTACACTGGCTGTGTTTTAGAGACAAAATTTTATGATTTAATTTCATTATTTAAGACAGTTGCTGCACTTGGTGTGATCAAATATGTTGTCTGTTCTCGCAGTTAACGTGATATTTAGTTTTCTATATTACCATTACTGGTTTGTTTATATTTATACGCGTGCGTTGCTCTTGTCTGCTTGTGTGAATTCAAGGAATGACACTTGGGCACCGCCTGTCGACATACTCTGGGATGGTAAACTGTATAGCCTGCTTGACAGGTAATGCATAATGCCAAAAAATGCAGTTACTGAAGGCATAACAGAGATTTTTCCATTTCAAACAGCTAGTATTACATGTGTTGTGAAAATATGTTTTCCCATTGGCAAGCGATGAATGACGGTGTCTGTACACTTTGCCTGCTGAACAGACCAATCCGTGTGTTTTTCCTCCACTCCGTTTAGTTGTGATAATCTTGAACTTTGTCTGCGTCAGAGAGAACCAAATACCCCGTTGCAAAGCATAAGTGGTGTGTTAATTCAAATGACCATTATGCCACATAATCAACGTGGTTGAAGGCCGAGTTGATTATGATGGCATGATGGTCATTGTGACATGTTATAAAAGACTTGTAACATGGGTGGTAGGGACCAACAAAATATTCCTTGGTGCGTGACATCTGTCCCGTACTTTTGTTGTGTAGTTTGCCGCTCACATAAGTTTCACATGCATAGTCAAGCTTGACTACTTGCTCTGTATTTTCCACTTATCGATGTGGCAGTATGAAGCCCAGGGGGTGGAAGCGACAATACCAGATTTAAGATAAGAAATGCTTCAATTCAGACACACAGAACGTAGGTCCATATCACAATAGTAACAAATGATACGTATAAAAGGATGATAAGAAACATATATAAAAATTTAAAGATGATCACTGTAAGTAAAATGCCATAACAAATAAAGTAAGTTAAAAATTGTTAGTAGCTACCCAACACTGTAAACAACTGAAAGATAATTACCAGATCTGCCACAACGGAAAGCTCCAGCGGATGTTACTATTTCGAGAGTATATTAATATATGGCGAGAGCTCTCCATCCTGCATGTAAAACTGTAAATAAGTGTGCTCTGCACTTTGAAAAAAATATTTTATCTCGTTTGATGCATAGCGCTAGCACCACATAATTTTGGATAACGCAAGAACCATATTAGGGAGTTACTGTAACACACTACTAATCTGTTTAATGTAGACTTGGTAAAGTTACACCACAGCTCTGAAGTATACAGAGACAAACAACAAAACTGAAAGAGAGTCCGCTTGCTTCCCTTTGTACACATGCAAAATATTCTGAGCAGGTTGGCCTGATGTAAAGAGACCTGTATTGTCACATACCACAAACATGTACTTGCAGGCAATTTGGATATAATACAAAATTCAGTTTTGAAATAATTGATGAAAAAAAAGGAAACACAATTTTGGATATGTACTGAGTTGAACATTGACAGTATTTTTCAGGATACCTGTAGTGCGTGTGATTTCTACTGTATGAAATGGGCAAAGGAAAAAAATGAAATTTTAAAAAACCGAAGGATGGTTATCAAACTTGAAAACAGTCTTCAGAAATAAAATTTATTGTTACAAATCTCACATTAAGAATTTCAATATGGTAAATTTAAAGCTGCTTTAAGTTTCAAAAGCAGTCAAAGAACTACAGGAAAGATCTGTAAGCACTAACAGTGATAAGGCAGATAACAATTAAGATCACCTTCAAAAATGTTATCTGGATGTTTTGAAAAATGAACTTGGCATAAACAATATTTCAGATAAAAGAGGAGATGACGTTTGTAGATTACACAAACAATCCCCTGATAATATGACAGATACATATACAGATGTGACGCAAAGGAATTTTAATACCACAATTTCTGTAGAGGATGCCTCTATTCCACCTCTGATCTAGATATCCGAGTTACTTAAAACCCCTTTTAAATCTAGGTTCCTAGCTCGTACTTCAAATGTACAGCAAAATAACTATCAAAAGAAGTAACACTGTGTGACTGCAATTAGGAATCATTTCCGTAAATACTGTAATGCAATTTCTAGAAACTGTGAAATAAATTGCTTTAGGGGTATTAACAATTCTTCCGAATGTGTATTTAAAATCACAGATTTAAAAGCAAAAAATCTCAATTGTTTCGATTTTTCAACACTGTACATAAAAATCTCCCAGAAGATAGTCAAAACTTCTCTTTTAGAATTTATCTCCAAAATGTTTAAACATAGTGGTAAACCATATGTAAATATTAATTCATATTCAAAGAAACCATATTGGTCGTATAATAAATACTCAAAAAGTAACATTGAATCTTACACAGTTAAAACTTTGACAGATGCTATAAAGTGTCTTTTGGATAATGCTTTTGTTTAATGCGGACCATTGGTTTTTCAACAAATAGAAGGCATTCCAATGGGTAGTAACTGCTTCCCGTTACTTGCTGACTTATATTTAACCTGTCCCGAATTTAAGTATATGGAAAATTAACGAAGAAGGACTTTCGAATGATCACAAAATTATCAAAGAACGCAAGACATATTGATGACATTGCTTGTGTAAATGTACAAAATTTCAGTGAAATTGCCAAAGGAATATACCCAAAAGACGTCCCTTTGGTAGGTAGCAATTCAGATGGTTTCAAAGATGTATTTCTGAATTTGGATATTGGGATCACTATAGACAAGTTTTTTATTAAAGTCTATCACAAAAGTTGATGAATTTGACTTTCAAGCAGTTAATTATCCTTTCTCTGATAGTAGTATTTAGGAAATTACTGGCTATAATACATTTCTGTCACAAATTTTGATATTTGGTCGTATTTGTTCTAAATTTCAGGACTTTGCTTCTAGAACCAAATTTATTTGCAATAAACTTGAATCAAGAGGACTCAAAGATGTACTTTTGATCAAATATTTCCAAAAATGTCGCTGTAAATATCCAGAAATTGTCAGAACATTTGGCTGCAATAGTTTTAGAGATTTTATACTGTAATGCTACTTAATTTTAACTTTTGATATCATTGTGTTTTTAATATTCATCTTTCAGAGTTTTAGGCCAGTTTGTTTTCTGTCAGGTTAAACCCCCGGGCTATCGGTAACAAGCAGCTACCTACGACAGTTACATATACATATAATTTGGAGATTTTTCGCGTCTCATGGAAAATATTTTGAATATAAAGCCTTAAAAATTTGTTGAACAGGTACAGGCACCGAAACATGTTCTAAGTAGGTACCCGCTGAAGACCTTTTAATTTATTTAGGCAAATACAGCCTAAGATACTACAGATGAACGTGTGCAGTATGGACAACAGTACTTCCATATATATATATAGGTTAGATAGTGACAGGTTAGCTTACGGAGAGTAGAGTTCGGAAGGCGGAATAGGGTAATGGATGCCAGGAAGTGGTTCTGGATGAAAAGACACAAATACAATACTTGTGCCATGACCCTTTTTAAAGCGAATTGGTTAGCAGTAACAGCAACAAAATTCATAGCGAGTTAACAACAGTGCTTTCTCGAGCAACTTAGAGAAGCAGTAGCTAGGCGATAGGTCTATGATTGTTTTTGTCTGTAACATCACGAGCTTTATTCTTTGAGAGAGGAACCAGTATTACATTATTTTCGTATAAACCAATGTACCAGAATAGAACTATGAAGAACATGCAATACATCAGATACAAAAATACTAGCATATTTCATCTCTTTCGGTGGAAATGTCATCTATGCTGGCTGCCTTACCAAGAGACAGTTTATGACATCTTGTCTTTCAACACTAGAGACATACATTTGGTCTCAGTATAAAACATTAGAAACATTAAGCATTCCTACTCAACAAGTATTTAAGAGGAGTATGTGTCATAATGAAGTGAGTGGACGCTACAAGAAACCCATTGCAGGTACAAAAGCAATAAATGTTTGGAATTGTATGCGCTTACTCTTTTCTTCAGGATATATGCTTGTCATGGACAATGATAAGCAGTGCTTATATGTGAAAAGTGTTCCTTGTGTGTTTACCTCATGTTCACTTGTTATTCAATAGTGAAGGAAGGCAAGTTTGGCTGCCTATTCATGTATTTTCTACTTATCGATATGGCTGTAGGAGGACCAGATGGTGGAAGCAATAATGACAAATTTAAGTGAATTGGGCAGCAATCCTACTCAACAGTTATTATTTCAGAGGAGTATGTGTCATAACGAAGAGAGAAGACGTTACAAGAAACCTATTGCAGGTCCAAAAGCAGTAAATGTTTGGCATTTGATTTACTGCCTTTTTCACGTGTGTATTTCACTTGTTTAATAGTGAAGGAAGGTCATAATCCACACTTCTCTCAAGAAGAATTGATTATGTGATCTAATCAACACTTTTTCCGTCCTCCTATTGATCGGTTCCCTCCACCCATGTTACAAAAGTACGTATGCGTCGTAGTGTGGGTATTACATAATAGTTACAATACAAGGACCCATGATGGTATTGTCTGACGGCAAAACAGAATAGAATTTAATTTTTTTTTTTTTTTTACTTGTGTAAAAGGTCTTCATAACTATTCTGCAACGAAGTTTGAATAATGAAGGACAAATTTATTTGACATTATTCACGTGAAATAAGCAGTACACGCATAAATATATCAGGGATTTTAATGCGGTTTTGCTTAAGCAGAAAAAAAGTACGCATAGAAAATGGTATATCTTAGCCAGGGAACGGCAATCATGAGGAAGAGCACAGTGATAGGCATGGTTGTGTAGTGCACTTTGGGCATTTTAACCTATTGCCACTTTGCCTTCAAACATTGTGCTTGCATGAAGCAAATCAAGCTGGAAACAAGTAGTGCATCTTTTCATTTTTCCACAGGCAGGAAGTGGTTAGGGCACTACCTAATTTCAGTGCAGCCGCGAAATGTTGAATTGCGCCCGGGGGGGGGGGCAGATTCTCTGGTTGGCAGTTTTCTGGCGACTGTTACATATCGTGGTGGCAGCGGGCCATTAGTAGGTCTGAGCCACTTTGAAATGTACATTCGTGGGGAAGTTGGGAGATTGTCGAAAGTCACATGTACTGTTTTACCCTCCCTGCCCAAGTAAAAAACGGTAATTTTTTTCTGATTATTATGGCCACTTCTTTAGCCTTACCTGGAATTTCTTCATGTAGGCAAATCAATGCACTGTTAGTTTAAAATGGCATTGTACATGTAAAATGGACAACACAAGGGCAATTTGAGACATACATTATCTAACTTGCAAAAGCTACACACTTTGCATTTGATTTTCTCTTTGTGGAAGTGCGAATATGTCGGCATGCGTAGTTTAATTGGTACTCCCAAATGAGTTGTCACGAGCTCCGTGTATGAAGCAAAGGTTTGGCTACTGAATTTCTATTTATAGACCTATTATCTGTGGATTCATTTACTACTAATCAGTGACATTGTATTTAAGATGGCAGCTTATCCAGTGCAGGTGTGCGTTCACTTGATAGAAGAAATGCAACATGTGCCATCGACCTGACTAAATAGCCAATAGATATACGGAAACATTTTTGTTTCCGATGGGTGCCACATCAGATTCAAATAACTTGCTGATAAAACTTGTACAGTAACTCTACCATGAGATTTATTTTCTGTGAGCCCGAGACCTGAGATTTTACTCGCAATAGCAGGTGTGCAAATGAAGGCTCGAAATCATGCCCTGTAGCCTTATACTCACAACCAGTGTATTATAGCAGTTATGCTTTTTTTCTTATCAGACCGCAGTGAGATGCAGCGTATTTTTGCTCGTCCCGACGGACAGCGATCAGTTATCGTCAATGTTGCTTCCTTCTTTGGAGAGGTAACGACCGTGCCTTCGGAAATAGTTTAATAATCGGTCATACTGCTGTGACATTTAAAAAAAAAAAAGGAAAAAGAAAAAAAAACATGTTTGGTAACAAGAGATTACGATATAATTATATATATTCTGAAGGCTACTGTTTGCAGAAATGGAGCCTCACAATGAGTGAGGCAAGATTTCAGTGAATGCGTCGCTGCGCAAGAAGCCTTCAGTTAAACTTCAAAACACATGTCATATCGAGAGAAACATCAGCTGTTGCTAGAGGAGTCTGACCACAAGGCTGTAGCAATGCAGTTCCACGTACCTCAGCTAGTTAGCCTGAACAATGTGACACGTTCCGTATGCAATTATAAAAAGGCAGATTCTGTGCAAATGAAAAAGAATACTGTCTTTGAATCACTGGTCATGGATGCAGTACATGCACTCTGTTGATCGAATTCATCAATGTTTGGATTTTTTTCTTTTCGTACTTGTATTGTGTGATTGAAAAATGTGTTCCCAAGGTTCAGTTGAGAAAAGAAACATTCTTCTTGGTATGACAACCATCTAATTTGCTTTGAGAAAGTAAAAGAAAAGACCAGGACAAAATTTGAAAAATTTGTCATCCTGATGATCAGTATGCGTTTTCTGAAATTAGGAAATCATTTAAGAGTTTAAGGGTCCACAAATATACAGGCAATATACAACGGGTCGAAGAATCAGTAAATGTTAACCCAAAGCTATTTTGGTCCTTTGTTAAATCACCGTCACTTTTCAAAAATACATCAATATTAGATTTTTCCCTGACAGGTTCAAGATGGCTAAGGTTATACCCATTTTCAAAGCAGGAAATAAACATGATGTCAGCAATAAATGTCATATTTTGCTCTTAGCACTATTTTCTGATGTAATTGAAGGTGCTATACATGATGAGATATATTCATTTCTTGACAGCCATATCAGTAATTTCCAACATGGTTTTGTGAGGGGCGATCGATAAGTAATAACTTAATATCCTTTTTGGATTCTCTCTCTCTCTCTCTCTCTCTCTCTCTCTCTCTCTCTCTCTCTCTCTCTCTCTCTCTCTCCAAGTTAATAGATGCAAAGAAACAGGTTGACTGCATATATATTGACTGTGCCAAAGCATTCGGTACAGTAAATCATCAGCTATAGCTTCATAAACTGAATTCCCATGGTTTGCATGGCAACTTGCTTATTTTTTTTCAATAGTACCTTCAACCCAGAATGCAGCGTGTGGTGATTAACGGTACGGCATGTAGCCTATCAAATGTTCCGTCAGTAGTGCCACAGGGCTCTATTTTCAGGCCCTTGATGTTTGTAATCTTCGTAAACGGCCTGCTGACCATGTTACAACACAGTCAAATTAGTATATTTACAGATGATTCTAAGTGCTTTCGTGAGATAACATGCATAAATGATTGTTTGTTACCACAAGATTTTAACGTGTGTTTACAGGTGGTGTATTTATGTTAGCTGAGCCTCAATACTCGCAAATGAAATGTCATATCCTTCACGAAAAAGAAAAACGTAATATTGTTCATTTACATGCTTGATGAAAAAAGTTTAAAAGGGTTCAAAAATTAAGGACTTTTACGTGTTTCTCTCAAGTCAAATCTCAATTTTAGGAACCATATCAATGACACATGCACAAACTCCTATATAATGCTAGAACTTATTAAAATATCTTGCAATTCACTTTCGTCTGAGAATGCCCTGTCATTGTACATATTGCTTGTGAGAAGTAGACTCGAGTATCGTTTAGTTGTTTGATCTCCGCATTGAAAACATCCAGAAAAGTTTTATTCGGTTTACATGTTTTAAATGTTCAGTTTCTTACGGGGACTTTGGATACAAAGCAGAGTGCAAGAGGTTCAATCTATCACAGTTGCAAATGCGGCGGAAGGAGCTAGATCTTACTTTTTTACATGATGTGACATCAACAAATTATAACTGCTCTTACCTTCTAGCACAAATTCCTTTTTACGCTTCCAAAAGAAATTTTTAAAACACCCCTTTGTTCTTACACCCTGGGCCACGCACCAATTTAAGAAAGTACAGTTTTTTACTATGAGCTCTGGAAACTTTCAACGTTTTTCAAAACATGGATATTTCATTATTCAGCTCGTTTTAAGACACTAGTATCCGGATATTTTTACAAGTAATTTTATTGCGGATACCATTCACATTTTACTTTTTTAACGGATTTTACTGTATGTTTCTTATGCAAGTGGTTTTATCATGGACGCGTTTCACATTTTAAATTATTTTACTGTATGTTGTTTTGTATTTTATGTATTATCATGCATTTGCATATACGGTTTACTGGGTCTGTTATTAAGGGTTTCCTGTTGACACAGAAATAGAATAAATGAATTAATCAAATCATATACAGATAGGATTAGACCCGACAGAATTACTAGATAAAGCCCTCACCAGAAATTGTGTCAACTAGGTGCTCTAACCTTTGGTTGTCAGTACTACTTGCACCTGTAAACACAATACACGCAAAAGAAAAAAGAGCACCTTCAGTCACTTTTTTCATGAAATTCCAATGATCCGAATGAAGTTCCTTACACATGAAACCGGCACATTTCGGATTTCCTAGACAAGCATGCTCCATGGAGAAAGCGCCAGATGATGTATGCGCGTGGGCCTGAATGCCTCCCCCGAGAAATAATATATGGCATGCATCAACGAGATCAGTGTGCTACGCATAAAAAACACCACCTTATGGAACTATCGACAAATAAGACCGCTGATCCCATTAGAAAGGCAAAATCGGACTACTACAGGACAATTATTGAAAACAACATAAACGACAGTTAAAGCGCCTAAAAACATCTAAGAGTTATTCACTAAGTTACAAATGATTAGGCTATCTTCCATATAGCGGTGAATGAAAAACACATTACTACTCCCGTAAAATTACAGAAGCATTTGAAAATTTTGCAACCAACATAGCTTCTGAATATACACCTAACACCGATGTAAACGACCAAGCTATGTCCACAAAACTGACAAATTACATCACCGAAAAATTGCCATATTCCAATACTATGTTTAATATCCCCAACACAGATGGCCACTTTTTTTCAGGGGCTAAGTATAAAGAAAACGACAGGTATGGATTATACCGCCTCGTATACTCAGGATCTCTGCCCACATAATTGCTCCTGGTATTAGAAAAATTCTAAACCTGAGTGAAAAAATTGTCTTTTCTCCTACTTATGGAACATGGAAAATGTATCCCCTTTATACAAATCCGGAGAAAACCCTTATGTAGTAACTACAGGCCCATATCCGTATTATGTACCTTGTTCAAAATTTAAGAGTGCTTCAGTATAAAGAAAACGACAGGTATGGATTATACTATCTGCATGCTGCCGACAGGGTTCAGTAATATCCAGTTACAGCTTTTTAGTTGGTCTCTTATAAGGGAATTTCAACTTGAAAATCTGTCTTTTCTCCTGCTTACTGTCAGGTACTTGTCCATTCTGAACTTTTTGGCCATGCCTATTTAATTAATTTAATTCATAAAGTACTAAACGAGTCTAATAAATTAAAGTAATGTAAATTGTAATTATCGTGAACTTTTTAATGTGCAAAAGTATTTTCCACGTTTAAATTTTTGGTTTTGCGTTATCCACACGATACACAATCATACTGGGTTTTTTTTAGGTCAGAGTAGATGTAGTGGTATGACGGGAGTAACTTTATTTATACTGCATTTTCACACAAATTTTCAAACTGTGTGTAATACACAGACGCTTGAACTTTTTTTTCCTGTAGTACTGTATTGTGCACCTGATGCACTGACCATCGTCATGACACTGCCTTACTCGGCCCAAGCGTAGCAGGGACAAAGTTTGTTTGCTGATATCGGCAAAATTTTTATTTTTATTTTTATCATCATCGTTTCCAGGTGCATCAACGGGTATAATTTGTGCAAAATGAATTATTTTCATTGTATTCAGTATGTTAATTTTAGTAAAATTTGCATAGTGTGTTATTTTTTACGATACATTATTTCTATCCCTGTCTGACGAAGCAGTGATGAAGTGCATTCATTTCTACTATATCATTACATTATATATCATTACATATCGTGATATATATATGATTCGAAGCTACCGAGTCGTCAATTGGATATACCCAGGTATATGGTATGGAGGCAGTGCTTTCATTTAAGAGTGATAAAGGGTCGTAAAATATGTACTGACCTCCCGACCCTGCTTAGTCCTGGCGTCATTTATGCTTTTGCATTTGCAATGTTTAATATTTCTTGTTATTGAACATGTCTCTTTTATATGTTTATGTGTTGGGGCGCTAGATTTGAATATTTCCCATTGTTTTATATTCATGCTATTGTGTCTACCGATTTCTCGCTAGATCGTTTGTCCCGTCGTGATCGGGTCGTGCAGCTTTAACAGTCTGTATTATGCACTGTACGACAATATTGAGAGCTTCAATTACGTATTTGTGTATAAATTTGTATCATTATGCTTCGTTTGTATACGTCACAGTCTTTTTTTGTAAAATTTGGCGAAGACTTGTTCTTTACAGTAACTCTGCTTCAAACACGTTGACATTGGCACTCAATAAGTACGGATCTACATTTTATAAAATTCTTATTAGTATAAGAGTTGGAACATTTCCAGTCTGATTTTTGGCATTGTTTGTTTTAAGAAACTTACACATGTGGCTCGTGACATTCAGCAAAGTATCAGTTGGCATTTCTTCATTTGCTGCATATCCATAGCTTCTGTTCAATAGACTTATACTGTTGTTTTACACTCTACTGTTCACCGAACTATGTTTTTCCTGTGACTGGATATACTATGTACTATTTGTTAAAAATATTATGAGGTATATGTAGGTGAAAGTTTTTAATGTAGTCAGGTACATTCTCAGTGTCTATTTTCATTGCTTCTGTGCAGCCATCCCGGACTACGCAATTACTTTTTGGAAGTTACTATCTCCTTTATACTTAATTAGTTGCTTGTTTATTTGCTTATTATGTATGCATACACTCATAACTGCTTGCCACCCACGTAGATTGAGAAAGCGACTATTCGTTGTTTACTTTTAATACTTTTACAAATATGTTGCACGTTCCAGTGAATACATACTGGTGGTCATTCCTCTACTTTTATTTTTATCCGGAGATATTCATATTAATCCTGGACCTTCTGATGACTTTTGTGATGTCACACTCTGCCATTTAAACGTTCGAAGCTTAAACTCAAACAAATTAAGATGTATCAAAAGTGATATAAATTCTGAATTTGATATCATGACCCTTTCCGAAACCTTCCTTTCCACTAATGTATCTGATGACGAGATTAATTTAGCTGGCTAGCACAACATTAAACGGAAGGACCCCCGGGTGGAGTAGCTCTCTTTGTGCCTCAATCACTTGCAGTTTCTCGCAGAGCCGATCTTGAGATTCCGGAAATTGAGTTATTGTGGGCCGAAATAAGAATTCATAATAACAAATTCCTTCTAGGAGTCGTCTATAGACCCCCTAAATCGTCTGGTTCCTTTTGGGACAAATTACAGGATAGTTTTGATCTTATCAAAAGAAGTGGCAGTCGAAAAATTATTTTAACGAGTGATTTAAACTCAGACTTTTCCACCACTTCTGGTTCCAAATTAAAAAAGTTCTGCCTTACAAACTTTCTCACTCTACACATAAATGAGCCAAAACAAATCACCAAAACCACTTCTACATGTCTTGAACAGATCATTTCTAACATAACAGATTTTTTCAAAGATCCGCGAGTTTTACCACCAATTTCTAACTGCCAGCGTTCAGGTGTAGGCGCTAACATGCTCTTTCGGCGAAAGAAAGAGTCTTCTTTTGAAAGACATATTTGGCTTTACGAGGAAGCCGATTTTGATGCATTTAGAAATCTTTAAACGAAATTAATTGGAAGGATTGTTTCATCTCGGTAGATATTGATGTTTGTTGCAAAAAAACAGAATCGTTTCTTCAAGCAGCAAAAGACACAGTTCCCAATAGAACTATAACAGTTCGTCCTTCTGATCTGCCCTGGTACAGTTTCAGACTCCACTGTGAGAAGCGGAAGGTCATTCGAGAATATAAAACCTAGCAAAAGAGAAAAACACAATACACTAGCTTGGAGTACTTATAACACACTACTTAATCAGTACCAGGAGCAGATGAAAAATGATGAACAAAATTATAATGATAGACTTGGCGTGTCTATGAAAAGTGCCAAACTTAAGAATAAAGCTTGGTGGAGTACTGTGAAACGCTTTATGAATCGTGATCAATCTTCTACTATCTTATCTTTCTTACGTGAAAATCGTCATGTGACTGAGAGTCTATCCAAAGCGGAAAATTTCTTTTTTTTTCTTCTCTCTCTCTCTCTCTCTCTCTTTTCATCAAGTCAAAGTGATCTTGACACATCGATGGCGCGTGTGCTCCCTCCCGTCGTTCTGCCCACCAATATTTTGGAATCCGTTGATTTAATCCATATGAAGTCTTTCTTATTGTAGAAAGTTTAGATGTCACAAAGGCCACCGGTCCTGACGGCATCAGCTCGCGTATTCTGAAGGAAGCAGCGCCCTCTATATCTGTTTTATTAACTAGACTATTCAATTTGTCCCTGACTTCTTCAACGCTTTCCAGGTTTGAGCAAAAAAGCAAATGTAACCCCTTTGTATAAAAAGGGTGACCCAAGTTTATGTAATAATTATCGTCCAATTTCTCTTTCAGTTGTCTTGGGAAGGTAATGGAAATAGTTATATTTAAACAATTGATCGTGACCTGAAAATGGATGCAAACATATCTAAACTATGCTTCAAAGCATCCAGACAGATCAATATCCTGAAGAGATTCAGCAGGATCCTTGACATCCCCAGCAAACTAGCAATATTCAAATCTTTCGTGCAGTCAAATTTCTTATACTGTCCCATCACTTGGTATTTTTGTAGCAAGGGCAGCTCTATCAAATTGGAACAAATCTAAGAGCGGGCCACCCGTTCTGTCTTCAACAACAAGCAGGACTCTTATCAAAACCTGCTTGCACGTGCTGGTGTATGCACCACACGTGTACTGTGCCTTTTGCACAATGGCAATTGAAGTATATCATATCAGCTCACCTATATTATGGGATTTATTCAATGCTTAGAAAACCAGCTACGATCTTAGAGATAACTATACATTAGAAGTACCAGGGTACCTCACTTCAACACAGCAAATTCGGGAAAAATCATTTTGATATGAGGGAGTCAGACTGTGGAATCATCTCCCAGTACATATCAAAGAAGCTTCCAACCTGAAAGATTTTAAAGCCAAGACCGGACAGTGGTCGGGGTGCTCATGCACCCTTTGCTTAGCCTGATATCTGCTATAATTACGCAGCATTGTACCTTTTTTAGTGCTCATCATATATTTTACATACTTATCGTCCATCCTTGGATATTTTGTTTAGCTTTCATATGTTTTATTGATATTTTCACTCAGCTACGACTGGCTCTTATAATGTAAAACCAGAATGTCGGCATAAGTAGCCAGTGGCTAGTGTTACTCTGTACTTTGACACCGACTTGAAATAAAGATTTGTCTAAACATGTATTTAATTTTCTTAGGGATAATCTACTTCTGTCGGCAAACCAGTCCAGATTTATTCCTGGTGATTCAGCAGTCAACGAACTTCTTTCCCTTTATCACGAATTGTGCCTTGCAATCGACCAACAGAAGGAGGTTCGAATTGGTTTTCTTGACATAAACAAAGCCTTTGGTCGTGTTTGACACGATGGGCTGTTGCACAAGTTAGCGCTCAGTGGCATATCGGGTTCTCTGCTTAATTGGTTTAAAATTATTTATTTGATCGCCAACAGCGCGTTGTATTATATGGACAGGCATCTCAGTGGAGCACAATAAATGTCGGTGTCCCCCAGGGCTCTGTATTAAGGCCACTTTTGTTTTTTATACAGTGGTACCTGCTATTTAAGACCGCCCCTACAGTCAACAAAAAGTGGTCTCATACTGCAGGTGGTCTTAAATTGGAGGTATATTTAACAAGGAAATACAGCAAAGGGTCTTGGTAGAGCGGTCTTAAAAAGACATGCAGTCTTAAATTGGAGGTGGTCTTTAGAGCAGGGACCACTGTATTGATATATTGGACGTTGTTCGATCGAAAATTAAACTCTTCACAGATGATACATCCTTATACTTTAATGTTGATAATATACCACGTTTTAGAACTAGAACTGAAGTCTTTGACACTCCTTTTTTCCCAGCCACAAGCAAACTTTGGAACCATCTTCTTTCTGAAGTATAAAATTCAGAGTCTTTATTTGATTTCAAACAAAAAAATACCCAGAATGTACCAAAATCAGTTAATCAAACTCAACTTTATTATGTTGGTAAATGATTCCCGGCAGTCATCCACGCTAGACTGCGTATAGGCCGCACTCAGCTAAATGATCACCTGCTGGATGTTGGTGTTATTGGTTCTCCAGAGTGTAGATGCGGGCAAGACATTGAAGACGTATGGCATTATTTTTATTTTTGTCTGTCCCCATCATATCATCCCAAGGAATGATCCCCACAGCGTTGTAATAAATTATGCTCCTTTTAGTCTGGAAACAATCTTGTATTGTCTTTCAGGCTGAAGTTTCGAAAATAATAAACATATATTTCTGGCTATCCGTGACTATATCTTAAAAACTAGACGCTGTCAGTCTGATGCCATAACATAATTCAGTTAGTTCGTTGTGAATCCTGCGAATATCACCTTGCTCAGAAAATAGATTTACATCTTTTCACATTTAGCATATGATTAGTTATATCTTTATAGCCCCGCTGCCTGTCTTGTTACACCTGTGGTGTCTTGCTTCAACTTGTTGCAGAGTGCGATGCTCTGTGGCCCGTTTGCGATGGATGGATAGTGTACCTAGAGCATCACACTAGGTATTGTGTTGTTTCTTCTGTCCTGTCCATCCGTCTTTACTGCACAAGAGGGGTTAATATAGGGCTTTGCCTTTCTCCCCAATTGTATTCGTTCGAACAAAATATGTTTACACCAATTCTTAGTTAGTCCATGACAACAATGCATTTTAATTGTGTTCCTGATGGGCTACAGGGGGCTTAGATGTATCCACCAGGGAAACGAATCATGCGTATCAGATTAATTAGCACAAATAAACCCTAGGAAATAGAGCAGAGATCTTATCCACAGCCGAAGTGGCATTTGAAGTACTACTAGTCAGACTGGTCAAATTATTCAGATGTGTATCCAAAAAGCGTCATAATTTTCTTATTTTATTGGGCTTCATAAAAATTTAAGTTTCTTGCCAGGTTTATTTTGCAATTAATGTAATTCATAATAAAATAAGTAAATCACTGTAGCATGACCATTTGAATAAGCTTGGTAGAGACCTGGCCAAAATAAATCTGCAACAAGCTTGAAAAGGGTACAAGTAACAGTTTTAGAGTAGAAGGAAAAATGCAAATGTGAACGGAAGACGACGGTGCCGTCGATGATGACAAGGGACGAAAACCTACCATATAACTTTCAGCTGGCCGATAAGCCAGTAAACCCTTAACGTATGGGTGCTATGAAACTGAATTAAATAAACACAGAGAATCATTACTACAATTGAGCATGCCGTAACTTATGACATGAGTTGGGCATTTTTGATTTGAAATCGCAAGGTTATACAGAACAAAACCTGATGATGATGATGATGATGATGATGATGATGATGACGACGACGACGACGACGACGACGACGACAGGAGTATCAGACACGCTATTATATACGACGACAAACCAGATGGTTTGTCTCCAATGATTACCTCAAAATGCATTGGGAGAGAGCAGAGCTGTTATGGCAGAGAATTTACCCCTGTTCCCAAGAACCTCCTTTTCGACAAGTTTGAATCAGCTTTTTACACTCTTTATTTGATAGTTTGTTCCAACTGTGACGAACATGAAATTTTACCAACCTCGTTTCGACCAATTTACAAGCTGAGCTTAGTATCGTGTATGCCAATTTCTTAAGATATGGGAGAAAAAAGTTGTCCGACCATACACACACTACCTTGAATGAGGTTAAAGTCCATACACTTACATCGCAATTGTCCGATTTCTTAATTGAATACTGTCTTTTATATCGACAGGGTGGGCGATAAGTCATTCTTCTTTTTGTTTTTCCACAACTTACACAGGACGTGTTGTCATAACAGACATTTGATCTCATTTAATTGGAAATTGTAACATTTGGTCTAAAAAAGCCAAGGGAAAGTGTCGTTTCTCTTTGCATTGCTGGTCAATTTCACAGGCGAGAGTCCATCTTTGTTTCAGAAAATGAAAGAAACAAAGCATACAATACATTTTTATCCACTTTCTTAAGAAAGAATCTCTCTTCAAAAAATGCCTACTATTATTTTGTAAGGAGGTGGGCTAAAGTTGTTGTCCTATTTATTGTGTTTTTAGTTTTTTCTCAATTCTTCGAACATTTATTAATATGCGTTAGGCCAAGTTCTACTACCCAATTGTTCATGACTTGGTGCATGTGAAGTATGCAGTCAATTTCTAATCTCGTGTTGATAATGAGATTATATCGCCCACAAATTGGCTTCCTCTGTCAAGAAGTCAATCTTTCGTCAACTCTCACTATTCCGGACATAGCTTCTCAAAGACAAGTAGAAACTGTTTTTGTATCAGCATTGCAAGCGATATCCCCAAATCTCCAGCAGATGTTCACTTACTTCAATTACAAATTTTGTGTCACATTTTGCCTTGTTGTCGCACAATTCTCTCGTATTCTGCATTATGAAGCACCAATCATCAAACATTTATCGGTAGCTACTCTTCATATACAAGACTAAGCCGCTTTAGGAAATATTAGATGCATTATAAAACGCCCATCAGTTTACAGTTTAGCAATACATCATATTAGAGCCTGTATATTGTTGGAGGAAAATCACCCCATTTGATTGCTCCATCTATCTTTGCCACAGATCTATTGTCACGTCTGCATGTCTCAGATTATATAATTTAACGGACCCCCCCCCCCAAGAAAAAACCTGTACAACAAGTAGGCGTAACCTCAATCGATCAGCAATAAGCAGCAATTGTAACTGTGTTTTGCATTATAGCTGAAATCTCATTTGTGGTTTTTATTATTCGTAAACAGAACTTAACTTTCAAAATGATATGCTGTTACTCAACAATTTCAACAGCTTGCTGTGGTTTGCTCTGGGGCGTCAGTACGGCAAAGCCTTGTGTCTCATGTTGATTAAGCCGCTCATTCAACCTCTTAACTCGATGACCGCTTTTAACTGTGTACTTTGTGCCCACAGTGTCTGATTTGGCCTAATTCCATTGGGTGATTGCGGGAGTAGCTCGTAGAGAGGTCAATGATTAATCTCTGGTAGGAGTATATTGGATATATAAATCATCATAAATACGACAGAAGAATACATTCAATAGAGCACAGCAGCGTTATTAGAACAACAACTTTTTTCTGTGATGCACAGGTCTACCTCACATAAATACGTGCATGTGTGACGACGGGCGTTCTTAGGCAGGGTTCTAATGTCTCTCGCTGTAGTCATTTGGGATTCTGCCCCCGGACAAACAATTGTTAAAGCAGCCATCCCATCATGAAACAGCAAAGCAATGATACTTGTGTTTGTTATAATGTTTCAGTTGACACTGTTGTTTTCCCCCACCACTGGCTGGAACATGTGCACAGAGAGGCCAAGTTTACTTAATCATGTCGGTAGCTTTTGCAAGGTTACAAGCAAATGTCAGCTGTATGCACCATTAAGTATACCATAATATATTACACACGTCTTTATGCTTCTATTTTATGTCATAACCATTTGCACTTGGATGCTTTTCCCCTCCAGCAAACCGGTCAAAGCTGACCAGTAAATTGAAAAGCATTGTGCTGTGTGATTTTGCTGACTCTTTGCTTGCTGATTTCGACAAATATATATTTGCGGTCTGAGTTTTGCCATGCCGACAATACATTTTTGTCCACTGGCCCTTCATTCAAGTATGAGAGTATTCCTACGGTTGCAAAGACCATAAGAATAGCTCCAACTAACAGCTTTCCTTGCCGCACTTTTGGGGAAATTTCCAGAGCGCAGCGAGGACGCTGTTGACCTTGTCAAAAGTTGGCACTAAAGATTTGATAACAAATGAAGAGCACTGCTTTCAGGTCAGCAGCTTTCTTGAATACATTGTTGGCGTTAAGCACGCATAACAATGCATCCTGCAGTAGTGTTGACATAGGGGTAATGTAGTATTAGGGAAGGCCCAGCATGCATTCTGCTCTAAAGTCGCTTGATCGTCAAATTACTTTGATAGATATTCTATCAAAATTTGCATTTACGCGCCCTCTGTAACCTTCTAGCTAACAGCTCTTAACATAACACGTAGTGTAAGTTGCCGTTGTTTTGTCATAGAGATACATTTTCCAAGGACGTTAAAAGTTTCTTACCTTTCCGTAGAAATAACTTATGAGATGATAATGGTCGTTGGCTTAAAGTGTGTCATTGCCAGATAAACGGTTTGGCTGCACACACTCGGCATAAGGGGGCTGAACAAACAAGTAAGGCTTATTGTAGTGAGATTATCCGACGCTGATTATTGCTATACACATGTACATTAATATGCTCCATGCACACAATTTGCATACGTCAGGACATTAGTGATTTGGATTATCCTTTGGAAAAATAGAGCAGTTTTTCAGTACAAAGACTCACAGAAACTATGTATCTGTCCGAACTGCCTATGAAGCTCATGTGTCGAGTTTGTAGGGAAGACTGCACAAAGCTGCCCGCTCTTATTCATAATACTCACTGAAGCTGGCCAGAAAACTGACATTCATTTGGTTTGTCTCTATGAGACACTCAGTTAATTATCCTCTTATTGTGCACAGTTTAGCATATGTTGCATCCGTTGCTTTCAGGAAAATGCCAGCAGTGCACAAGGGAAGAAGTCCATTAGAACATGGAACGACACACTGGTCCATGATCAAAACAGGTCTTCGTATCCCAGTCCTTTGGCAGGTAGCTAATACTTAATGTAGAAAGACAACAGTATCACAAACAATATGGATGCGGCGATCACAATAATAACCACCACCACGTTCATTGGTTGCACATCAGCATCTATTGTTTTGAATCTCCGTAAAGGAGGCTTTCTGCCATCTGAGCTTCTCCTGCGAGATGACGGAGACGCATTCCCCGCCAGGCCACTACCCCATGACGGTCTCCTACCGTCCGGATATTTTTGAGAAGCCATCATAGGATCTAGTGTTGCAAGAGAACATCTTCGTTGGCTTCCGTCCGCCGATGTGTTGAAGTGTTGGAGCTCATTGACGGCTATGCTAGACCGGCGCCGCTGTTCGTGGCTCGTGCGTATAATATTCCGGCTTAACATGGTCATAAGTTGATACGGGATGCCAGAGACAACAAGCCAGATCTTGTCAATGCAGTTCAACCATCCCCTGATATCTACATATGTGCACCATAAATACTCTGAAGCGTCTGTGATTATCTCTGCCTTGGCACATAAGTATCATCCAGACAGGACACCGTTAATACAAGAACAATCAATTGATACACATACCTCACTGACGCTTACGTACGGTATCTCCTGGAAAATAAGCTCCTTCCGATCTCAATGCTCATTTTTTGTGGAATGTAAACGCTGTTGCTGCAGTACATTCATTTAGACAAACGCCACTGTCACTGGCGACCAAACCATGTTTGCCATTTCAAGAGCAGGGCAATGCTACTGCCTCCGAGTTTATCTAATGAGACGCAGCCAGCATGGTTTTCCTTTGAATCTCAATCCCTAAATTGTGGGACTACCTTATTCCCATGTGGACACGTCGTAGATGAAATGCAGAAAATCTGATGGTTCCAGCCACAGTGCATCACCTCTCCTGCTCCACGCGCCTGATCCAATCAACTAATGTTCGCAGCATTCTTACCCAGGAATTGCCCCACAATCACGGGGCTGATGGATTCGGGATTTGCAGACACTTCTTATCATTTATTCAATTTCCGTTTATTGGCGGCATTTCATTGGATTATTCTCTGCATTCCGGGCTTGATATCTTCTCTAGATTCTGCCATCTGAAACGTTGTTTGACCAACACCGCCACCCCGCCACCCCGCCACCCCACCCCCGTGAACTGGGACAAAGACAACGTTCAGCTCTCCTGCCGGGTGATCGATCAGCACCCAATCCACCCCTAGATGAGCTCGGGTTGGGTGATCAACATCCAATCCACTCCTGAAAGATTCTGGCCTTTGGCACGCTATCCTGATACAGTCCGTCCACAATTTTTCATTTTAACACTATTCTTTAAATCATAGAGCCAGATGACAGCTAACCTTCAGCCGGTTTTGGCCGGTTTAAGGGGGTAATGGTTCAAATTTATAGTCCTTTCAGAGTTAGCATCTATCAAAAGAAAAGATTTTAAATATTGGGTTAATTAGTGGTTATATCCGTTTTTATGTGTATCTCTAAAGCAATGGTACACTAGTGCTGGTAAAATACTCTAAAGGTGTAAGAGCGTTACTGACTGTAGAAAATCAGCGAAGGGCTCACAGCGCCATGTTTCATCCAGAATCGTTAACAAAATTTTCTTCCGTCAATAGGAGTCGTTGTGAGTCGACCACTCGATCCGAGTTCCCCTGAGCAGAGGAACAAGTACCTTCATTAATTGATTGATTGGGGAACAATTCAATAATTTTGTCAATGAGAGTGTGTAAAAATGAGCTCATCATTTTTTGCTAAAAGGAAAGAATAAAGTTTTCCATAAGGCGACTCTAAACACAAGTGAAAGTAGTGATACATTCGTTTTTGTAATGAAACCTTTATTAAATGAACATCTAAGGCAGGAAGGGTTTAGTGTGGTGAGAGCGAGCTCCAATTTCAAAAGAATTAGTAAATTAAGTAAAATGAGTAGCCTTTAATCTCAACACGAAGATCTCATAGTACTAGCACTATGTTTCCAAATAAGTCTTGATACAAAGACACACATTAATATACAGCCAACGAGACAAAATATTGAATTATAAAAGATCAATAAAACTGGTAAAGAACATCACACAGACATCATTCAGTAATTAAAAGCGGTTATGATATGTATTATGCACTAGTTTTTATTCCTTTCTTTAAAAATCAGTTTTAAAATGTCCCACACAGGATTTTTTCGCTGCCTACAATTCTTAAAGGATGACCAAAAAGAAACCATTCAGGGAGTGGCAGGACGATCATATGGTTAAAACAATATGTGTTTTTAAAGTCAATTTTTGTGACAGTTTGGAGTTTTGCTAACGTATACGATAGATCTAACAGATATGAAATCGA
This sequence comes from Hermodice carunculata, assembly GCA_964020975.1. Classification (NCBI taxonomy): domain Eukaryota; kingdom Metazoa; phylum Annelida; class Polychaeta; order Eunicida; family Amphinomidae; genus Hermodice; species Hermodice carunculata. The sequence continues at coordinate 100,178,790 of OZ026617.1, forward strand.
TCTTGTAAACCTGTAAAAGTAGAAGCAATAACAAAATAATAATGCTGCTGCATAAGTAGATGTATTTTGTTGTCATCTTCAGTCCTTAAGCCAAAGTCAGATTCTTGTTACCAATATAGCAGGTCAATCTTGACGAAATTAAACATACGGAGCAAACTCTATTCCTTGTCTGATACCACGTCATGCATTAAATATCGCACTGAAATCGTACCTCCATTGAACACCTTCAAGACTTTGGTACCCCCTATTTAAAACTAAACAGTCAAAAGTAAGCAACTTGTCTATTAATTTATAAGATATTGCCGCATATACATTCAAAATATTTTCTAGCCTCAAGATTGGGTACGCACAGAGAGTGGCCTTGATGAAAATATTAGAAACTCTCATGCAGGAGGGCCTGGCCCATTATTCTACTTCTCGCCTTCCTGAAGCCGTATTGATTATCGGTAAGGTCAGTTTCCATGGTGATTGCACGAGATGTTCCCAACAGATCAATGGGTTTTAAAACATAATTCTCAGTCCATAACAAAAACCATCCGATCTCTGCCACATGCTCAGATGCTGCAGCTAATTTCCAAAAACAACTTCTGAAAATAAACTGCAAAAATCACGTCTTTAGTGGCTTGGAGTAACTAATCTCTCCTTTACAAAATTTGGCATAAAGAAGCCTTGTGGGCGGTGTCAAGCTCAGCTGTGACCTGCACATTCATCAACAGTCTGCCTTTATCGGGATGCTCAGATGATCAGCCATGCCATCTGAATTGAGATTGAGGTTTGCTGGACATTGGAGCGTGACTCATGGCTGTCTATATTAGTGGAGGATGATGATACCTCTGAAAAGTAGATATAATGTGTAGACAGCAGTCACAGAGCTGAAACTGCTGATCTGAATAGCACTTGGTGGCTAAATAGGAGTGTCATTCAAGCTTGAGGAAGAGATTGTCATAGAAATAGAAGAAAAGGCTAATCTTTTATTTATTTTATTTTTTTTTATTTATTTATTTATTTATTTATTTATTTATTTATTTATTTATTTATTTATTTATTCATTCACTAATTCATTCATTTATTTTGCGGGCGGAGTGAGAGCAAGATGTCTGAAGTAACTTCGAGGGGACTATTTTTTAAACGGAGTAAGGTTTCTTTTGTCCAAATGTGCTTACAATTTAATCAATGTAGTCAGTTTTGCCTACGCAATTCGATAATTTCAGCGTGTTTGTGAGATGATAATCATACACGGAGCTTCACCTTTATTTGCTGCTGACAGCGCCAGTACATGTGTTTCCGTTTGGCAAAGAAAAGGCCGTCTGTATAATCTGTGACTCTCGATGTTGCAGCTTAGAAATTTTCCTGCCGAAAACAAGCTTTGAATTGTACGGGATCATTTTAACATTTAAGCTGATATTGGCCCTACGTATGAAGCAATGGTGCTGGTGTGAAAAAGAGGCTTTACTAGCACAAGCAATCTTGTCATGCACAACGCACTTAGCAGCAGTGAGTCCAGAGTTTAAGCGCCGAGCTTGCGCAGGTGATAAAACATCATGAGATTCTGTACGAGTGCTGGCGGCGCAAACTTTTGAAAGGTGATAAGCAAGCGGTCACCGAAAAGCTTTGGAATGCTGTGTTTTTTGATGAATTCGGGTGTATTTTTTCAGACAAAATATTTGCCGAGATTTTGCGTTCATCTTTAAGAGCGTTCTCTATTAAAGTTAACTGAAATCAGAAACATAAATATATTCATATGGTTGAAGGTATTAAGATTATATAAGGTGACGGAAACTTATCTACCAGTTACAGATCTTCATCTTAAATCCCATACAGACAGACAATCACACACACACACACACACACACACACACACACACACACACACACACACACACACATACATATATATATATATATATATATATATATATATAATTTTTCTGAGGCGCCTGTTTATTCGTGACAATTTCTTAAGTACGCCTACGAATATGCAAGTATTGGTCTAGGCACAGAAATTGTGATTTAGGTGCAGTGAAGTCGAGACTATCAATAACATTAAAAAAACACAGTACAATGTTAAATTTAGCAAAAAAATGTAAAAGAGAGACAACAGAAATGTGTAGTCACAGTAGTCCATGTGTCGCACAAGGAATAAACAAATCCATATCTTTCAATTTTGCTTAAATTATCATTCAAAAAATTAAAAATTTTGTTCAGCTCCCGACCATTTTGACAACGCGCAATACGCCGTATGCATATTAATTTCCCATCACAAATCCCCGATTTGACGCCAGGCGATCACGGGGGACGTGCGGGTCACATCAACGCCACAGATAGGGCCATATGCTCATTTCTCACAAAATTAGCGTTTTTTTTTTTTGTTTTTTTTTGTTTTTTGTTTTTTTGAGAAATTTAATTTCACAAATGCCAAACTGGTAATTATCTAGTATTTCCCAAGCCACATATAAAGAAAAAATCGATCTGCCTTTAATAAATATTCTCTATCTCCAAAACATTAGTAATTTCCCGCTTGTCCCCACAGGTACCGACCCGTATCCCGCCATATCCCACCAAGCGAGACTAGGCAATCAGGTATGCAGTTGTGGCGGGAAATTCATATCCATATCTCCTATTGTTTAGATATTTAACTTTTTCTGTCATACAGCTGATGTAGCCTGCTTTATTCATTTTGCGTTTGCTCGAAATAATTTGAATGAATGTCTCCGTTGAAACATGCGACGTGATAATATAAATTCGTGCAATAAGTACATTTTAAACTGATCATGACGTTATGTGCCCCAGCGCGACCGATGCGCACTTTAAAAATATTAAATCAAGTGAAAATTCAATTTGCTGAAAAGTGGAAACAACTGCTGTGCAAAAGACCCTACTTAATCAAGCGGCTACTTAACCCCTTTGTCCCTAAGAAGCCTTTTCCCCGACCTTGTATTTAAGCTTTGGTGAAGACCGCTGACCAGACGTAACTGCACCCTCTATATATTTTATAGACGGACAGGCACATATTTTGGCATGTTCACCTTCCAACAGTAAATTCAGCTATGGCACCACAACATTAAACACGCCATTACGAAAAGTTACTTTTTCTACATACTTCGAGCAAAAATGGATACAATAATGCATACCAAAATTATAACGTTTTGTTATCCAAGCTCAATAAAGAAAACGTTGAATGCAATTTACAACCCATGTGAGCTTCAAGTAAGTCAAAATCTGTTTAAACGGTACCGCCATTAGATAACAGTTTCCTGGGTGTGCGCCAGGCACCCTGAGCAAGTGGACGAGATCTGTTAAATTGTACGAATAATATGACTGTGTAAGGGTTCCGTGTTTGCATTGTTGTGTTCAAATATTCTACTGATAATTGGTGATAACAAATCTATCTTTTTTCTTTTTTAAGCACAAAATTATTCAAAACATTTAACATGATCCTGGAGTTACATAACAAATAAAATGTCAAGTAACTATATTATGGCAACCAATGTAAGGCTGCGAAAATTGCTTGGTGGTTCCCCGCTGATTATCCGCTTATAGATCCATTTGGTTGTAAAAGCCTTGAATATTTTAAATTTTTAGTCGAATGTGATAATAGATTACTTAATGATAGGTTTAGACACCGGTACTGACTGGATTGACCATGGAGCTTAAAGAGATTGGATTCTGGTAATTTTTTGGTTCAGAAGTGCACGGAAAATGTGAGACTATTCCTCGTGTTAGTTTAATTGTTTTTGAGTTGCATGCATTGTGGACACGAAAAGTAGCATAGCAATGTGTTTACCAAGGATAATAAAAATTTGACTTTTGTTTGACCATGAGATGACATCGCAATATTAGTATGCATAATATAGTTTCTTCAGACTCAATTCTCACCCATGTATTGACAATTGAGGACAACAAAGTAGTGATTCTGTGATACCGCAAAGCCTGTAATTTTTTGAGAAACTGTAAAAGGTTCTACACAAAAATAAGCAGACTTCTAACTTTTTTACAATACACAACCACTGTTTAAGTACAATGTACACCAGCATGTCAATCAATGGAAGCAACTTTAAATGTTAATAACGTTGAAAAATATTGGTAAATTTTTTTTTAAAAGCGACAAAGATATCTTGATTTTATAACTGAACCTTGTCTCTGATTTTTTGTAATCCAACATGGTGGCCCTGGAGAGGGTCAACCTGGAATCTTAAAACTAGTGCAGTTTTTGTTTCATTCAAGACCAAAACGCAAACCTTTCGAAGTATACTCCTGGCCCAAAAACAGGCACACCACCCTCCCCTTTTATATTGTGCCAGTGCTTTTATGATATCTTTTGGAAAATATATACGTTGATCCTGAAAAAAGAAGCCTTTTTGTTTGCTTGAAGGCTGCATTCATCAGAAGTGGGTGGCATCACCATGCTTATTCAAGCAAGCCTAGACTCTCTTTGGCATACTGCTGCTGAGCTTGGCTATCTTGGCCCATGTAATTTGGTTCCACTGGTCTGTGGATTGCTCTGCCAGTTGGTCCAGAGAGGCCACAGGTTCGTCGTACTAGCCCCCAGCGCGACAGCCAAGCACATCCCATACACGTTCAACGGGGAACAGCTCAGGAGATTGGACATGCCCTGGCAGCATTTGAATGTTATGGTGCTGGAGATACTGTATGCATGCAGTATGAGGCCTTGCATTGTCTAGCATTGGAACCATTCGGCAACTGTTGGCAGGATCTTGTCCACATACTTAGTAGCACTTGCCTGTCAGAACTGATCATTTACACTGACCAGTTCTGTTCTTCCTGTCACCATAATTGCCCCACATTTCAACGCTTCCTCATCTACAGCCATCATCTTCCACCATGCATCCATCTGCAAATCTCTCTCAAGGCGTACGTCTAACCCAATCCTCCCAACATGGAAATTAAAGCAAATCAGCGCATCACACTCATCCATTAATGTCTGGTTCATTCAGCATGTTCTTGGCACCACTGTATCTGAGTAGCCTTGTGTGCCGGACGAAGAGTGATGCAAATAGCAGGGCAGGATGACGTCAGTTTGGCCGACACCAGTTTCTTGTTAATTGTACACCTTATTGCTGCAATGATACTGGCCTGACACCACTGCTGACAAAACTTCTCTGCCAAAAGAAACCTGGGTCTCTCCGTGTGCCAGGTTTTACAGTTTAGTCACTTTAAGGAGTATGAAATATTAAGAGTACAGGCGTTAAGAGTTACAACGAGATAACAGGAAGTACATTTATATGTTGATCCAACTAAGTGGGCTGACTCTTTTTGGTAGCAACAACTGGATGTACTCAGCACTAGTTACTTGTAAACACAGCTGCATTGTTATTAATGACTGCATGGGAATTCTACTCACTGATGTAATAATTTCATTCATCAAATCTCAATGGTGACGAATGAAATCCAGGATTACTGAAGATTAATGTAAAATGCTTACTTCGAGTCGAAACTTTTTCAACTATATTTACTGCAATGGGATATTAAAAGGTGAAAGAGTACAGCCATTGTGTCTTGTGTAAAGTCAGGATCATGAAGGTGTAAAATTCAGTGTTTAAATCTTAAATTCATATTTGAACGTTTTTCGTTTGGGTTTTCACCACAGAAAGGTCATTTCCTGTAGGCCTAAAGTACTTACCAGAAACTGTAATATTTGGTGCAGAACACAACACCAATTAAAATGGTTTACTGGTACTTGTTATCAATAGATCAATTTTATATTAAATTGATTCCGGTCATTAATCTTTTTATGCGTGGGTGGATGACTTAACTTCTGTTGATAACCTGTTTTAACCATCGAATGATGAAATCACCCTTCTGTAAGATATAAAAAGAGCATCTTCACCAGCATCAGACAGACAGGAGAGGGGAGCCTCCAAGAGAAGGACCAGCAGACAGACAAGGAGCAGCAGAAAACAGAACCATTGTAGCAAACTGCTGAACATTATATTCGCTGCATCTCGATGGAGGATCAGGATATGCACCAACTAAGCAACATTAAATTTATCATGGAGAGATGACCATTGTCATTTTGATTTGGAAAAAAGGCGATACCAAACACTCTGCATGGACCTGGGCTATTTTGAAAAACCAACCATATATAAAGAAGGTGTCTCCAGCTACAAGTTTATTTCAAACAATAATGAAAACACGGAACAGAAGAAATGAGTGTGTCATATTACAGCCATAAATGCGTAAGAAAACTTTTTCTTTCAATGCAATTTTCTCGGAACTGATTTTTGCTCAATCTCTGCAATTTGCATCTCACCTCACAAACATACAAATTGCCCTATCACATTAAAATCAACGGACATTAAAAGAAAAGTATCGCATCCAGCAACGGTTTCCAGAATTTTTTTCTGACAACCCCCTCCGTGACTTTTGGAGCAATTTATAGAAGGATATGTAGTAATCAGAATAATATATAGGTTTAATAAACTGGTGAAAAAAATAATGGGTAATTGCGATCCAAAGTTGCTAGTCTCACTGCGCACTAGCTTCCAGCCTCCACCCTAAATTATTCTATTCTGGCTCGGGGACACTCTTGCGACCGAATTACCAAACTTCAAAATTCACCTAATATGAATATAACTCACACGCCGACTTACTTTTTAAAACTCTTAAACTCTTGGAATTTCAGGACCTATTTATACTGAAAGCTTTTAAATTTCATTTCAAACACACACAAAGCAACTGCCAGAATATTTTACTGATATGTTTGCAATCCCACCAATGACTCATACTCACCAAACCAGATTTAGACATAAACCACCCCTTTCTGCTCCCAAAAGAAACAAGGCTGATTAATGCATCCGATATTTCATTCCATCCCTCCTCAAAAGGACACCTCCGTGTATTGTAAAAAAAAAACTTAATACCCACTCATTATCCGGGCTTTCAAAGTACACCAAGCTACATGTGATCAGTCAATATTTGGAAATATGCCTCACATATTATGCACGATTGCCTTCTACATTTTACATAAAAGTTTTGTGTATGTTCATGTCTGGTGTTCTTACATGCTATTTTATGTCAAATAAAAAGAGTTCTGAGTTCTGGGTTCTGAGTTCCGAGTTCTCTAAATCCTTCTTAATTACAAACGATTGTGAATATGTTAATTTCCAGCGTCAACAATAATGGGAAATTGCTGGATCTGATGTAAAATGGTCAGACATATGTAGATTAAGCCGCCTTTGCCCTTCACAAGTATGTATTCTCAGATTATCTGTTGCCTGTCTTTGACGGACTTCCAAGTTTCCTTTGTCCCGAAGTGCACTGTGGAGCTTGATCAGGCACTTATTATCCTTCCACATATGTGGACCCTCCCACTGAAACTTTCATTAAAAACCTTGAAAGAGTAATAAATAATGCAATAAAATGCAATAAGTAAGAAAGGTGGATAAAACAGACGGCATTTGATGTATAGTCACTGTCGACCAGTTTAACTGGAAAACTGGGTCTTTCAATGGGAACATGTCCATTTTGGACGCGTTTCGTGCTTCTCATGCAATATCTGTCAGCAGGAGTTTAAAAGTGATACAGGTTGGGTATAACATTCATCAATTGCCCAATACACCCCATCCTCCCAAAGCCTGTCTAGGTTGGTCCAAATTTAGGCAATTTAAAGATATATAACTTAAAGATTGTGAAATGTATGACATATAAGATTCATTTCAGGAAAAAACGAAAGAACTGCAAAACTCATCAGTTCTTTTTGCATGATATTCAGCTAGAGATTGTGGGAAAATGCATATATTTGTGGTTTTACTTTGATTCGCATCTAGGCTTCAAGGAAGGAGTGGATACACTATCCAATGCTGCAGGTAGAGCCTTTGATGGAATCATTGCTAAATTACATCATAGAAAGATGCTGGCTATGGAAAATTTTCGTGGTTACTTGAAAATGGTGTTGTGCCAATATCGTACTTTTTTTCTGGAAATTGGGGAGGGGGGGGCGGGAAAATTTGCTTCATCTGAAAAAGTACAAAACAGGGCAATGAGGTATTTTCTAGAAGTTCATGCGAGCACGCCCATTCCAGGCCTGTAAGGAGGTATAGATTGCCACATTGCAGAGACTTACTAAATTTAGTATGGGCGTGAAAACATTTAGTTTAAATAGATGAAACAAGGCTAGCCAAATAAGTGTTTAATTTGTATTTGAACATACGAATGATATCAAAAATGTTTTTGACAAGATTGATTATTCTCACATATATGATGGTGTAGCAGTCTGTAGTTTAGATTGTGCCCTTAATAAATTTTTGGAAAAATAACAGGTCGAACGGACTGTTAGCCTGTGGTCTAAGCTGAAGTCAGTACCCTATGTCAGATTCAAAACTGATTTTAAACCCGCAGCATATGTTGAATCTTTTCTTCTAAAATACGAGTGCTCTATTTTAGCTCAATTTAGACTTGCTATTCTACCAGTACGAGCTGAGACTGCTCGTTTCAGTGGGGTCTCATTAGAGAGACGGTTGTGCATTTTTCATGATTAAAAGGCAACTAAAGATGAATTTAATTTCCTGTGAGAGTGTCACGTTTATTAAGTGCAGAGGCAACGTTTGGTCGCAAGGGTCGCAGAATTACATGAAACGTTTTTGGAGTTCACCAATGACGAAAATTTTGTGCAGCTATGTATGAATGCAGACATAAAGCCCATGTCTAAATATTTGTTCCATGCTGGGGTGAAGAACAGTAACAAACTTTACTCTCCATGACTTAAGTATATATATATATATATATATATATATATATATATATATATATATATATATATACGCACGCTGTTTTCTTGTTATCTATCAATACATTTTATGCTGATAACATGGATAGGGATCTGTTCAAATTGAACATTTCACATAACCGTTTGGGATGCAGAATTGGCTGCACAGCAACATGCTTGCCTTTCACCTCTAATCCAAGATTTGATTATTTACCGAGGGGCAAGTGGAAACAGTTCCTACCACTCTGGCTGACTGCATGATGGTTCTGTTTAAGGTCTTCGGTTTCTTCCACTTCATCACAATGTGGTAGGAAATGTTCGCCAACATTTGTGCCAAAGAGTGTGGTAAATAGGCCTCTTGGCTTTGTTCTAAATCCATGCAAACCATGTGTCTATACATTTTCCCAGAAAAAATCAACCAAAATATGATTCTTGTTACCCTAATATTGGACTATGTATTCATTTGTTCACATTCAAAAACTAGGGTACTGAACCTGTATGAACCTTGCTCAGTCTCAGTGACAAATGCACGTAGGATAGCGCGAATTGTTGTGTTTATGTAGCCTCTAGCGTGCCCTATTTTAGATATAGCATCTCATATACTCAGACTATATTAATTTGACATAAACAAACTTAACTGGCATGAGCTTCGGGCATGAAAGACAAGTTCCTCTGTGAATGCTGCATAAAAATAATGATAGAACGGCAAGAGAAATACATTTGTTGCAACTGCTTATAAAAGGATTACAGAACATGACACATCTTGTGCGATGGAAAGGTAAATTGATGGGTCGCAAAATGTTTTACTCACTTCCGTGCACTGTGTGTAAATGCTATCAGAAAGACAATTGAGAAAGGCTTTTCCAGTTATGTAGAATCTCGCTTTGTTTGCCCATCATTCGGCGGAACAAGTGACATCGAGACTTTGTGAACTTGTCAGATGAAGCTGTGATTTTTTACACTCTGTGGCAGTAGGGGCATGGAGACACTGAGAGATTAGTTGCAACGTTAAACCTTTCCACTGTATTGATTTGTCATGCACTCCTCAAGTACTAGCAAATTCCTTTATTGTTATTGGTTCAACATTTCTTTCTGAAAATTTGATTATGAGAATATATTATTCTAACAGTGTCCTATTTCTTAATTGTTTAATTTCTACTTTCCAAATTCAAGGAAAATTTGTGGAATAAGGATGAACAGGTTTGTACTTACTAGTATTCTTTTGCCATCTTGTGGGCAAACAGTATCTCGAACTTGGTTCAGTTTTATGTAAAATAGCGCCGTGATACAGGCGTAACCTCATTAGTCTGGGAACTATAAATACTCTCCCCATTTGAAAATGACATGACAGGCCTTTAATTATAGCGCAAGCAAATAGGCCATGTAATGTTGCTTGAATGAATAGCTGAAACACTCACTATAGATGAGGTTATCGCTATGTGTAACCCACCACTTTCCGTGGGAAAAATACATGAGAAAGTATTCAGCAGTGAGAGAATAATCAGTATACATTAGAAACGAATTGTAAAGGTAAGACTGAATTATGCAGCATTTTTCTTCCTTTTTCTTGTGCTTTGTGTTTTATCCGTAGTGTTTGTTTATTAACGCTTTGCGCGACGTACGTATCTGTTGGTTACACACTGTTTTGTTTGATGTATCTCAGTCAATATTTTTTATTTGATTTGTTCTGACATGATCTGCTCTAATTCACTCCAATTTTTATTGAATTTACTGCAGAGATGTTGAAGTCTTTTATTTTTAGCGTCTGTGTGTGTGTCCAAAGGTCTCCACGCAAAAGAACAAGCCAAACCTGCTAACTAGAATTTCACATTAAATGTTACAAAAATTTTTCACATACTGCTAGTCATAGTTAATTCGGTGAGTTTGTTCTATGCAAATCTGTAGCTGACCTTACACATATATCATGTAAAGTCGCTCAGTGTTCAGTATTTTGATTAATCGGTGCAGAACACAATTGCAGTCACTAAAGGGTTAAGCTATATACTTTTATGATAATAATATAAATGCCTGTATATTTACAGTTACAAGTTGCTGTCCACATTCTTAAGGTAAAGTACACGTAGGCATAGTTGTTAAAATAAACTGGTGACGTTCCAGGAAAGGGCAGGTTATTGGGTAAATAAGCCTAGTACAATAAGGGCACTGGGAACCAATTGGGATGTACATGACAGTTCCAGTATAAGGGAAATGCCTTTGCTTGTCCTACCTTTTGGGGGATGCATTTCTTCCTGCTACGGATATCGACAGTAAAAGAAAACCAGCACTCCATGCAGTGACACCAAAATTTGCTTTAACTCTTTCTGTGTCAAGTTTTGCCTCAGTCAACTGATTTTAATAGTGCATAATGTAAAAAAGCCGTATTCTGTTCATAATAATAATAATGAATAATTAAAAATATAAATTTTTGTCAGCCTCCTGTGGGATTTAAACCCTTGACCTTTGGCACTGTCGACTGGCCAAATGTAAAATCCAACCCTCGACCTCCAAGCCATCGAGACATCCCCCCAAAAAGGTTGACTGAGGCCCACGGGTGATGTTTCAACAGGTGTGGCTTGTGCATTAACAGAATCACGCATTCCCATGTCTCCCGTCGCCGCGTCAAAACAGGAGCAAGTGGCAGCCAAGGCCTGCTTACAGTGGAATACTGGTATAGTCAATTCGTGCTGTTATGCACCAGTGCATACCTCGCTGTCTCCAATCCAAGTATAATACCAATACTATTAAATTAGCCGTCTCGCTTAATAAGATATGGAACGTGGTCAGCGTCCATACCAATCTTCTCTGATATAAAGACACTTGAAAAGCTAATCAGAAACCAGATCACAATAGCACAAATCCGTTTTACCTGTCAAAAGCTCCACTGTAAAATTACCGTGAAATTTGTACCACAAACACGTAAATGTGGTAAATGGACTTAAAATTTGAGCACAAGGTTCATTACAAAGACATTTTTAGCTGGACAAACGCTGATATCAAATCCTTTGTTGTTTGTGACACATCGATTATAGAGAAGGGCGAGCTTACATGTTAAAGCAGTGGATCACAATCTCTTCACATGTACTAGTTGAAACTGCTTGTCTCTCTTCAATTATACATACAAGTTTTGTATTTTAAAGTGCACCTGTGAAAGTATATATCATTAGAAATAAAAAAAGGGATTCCAACAACATTATAATTGGAGATCTAGGAAGAAAACCATAGCTGTCCCGCTTCCCAATTGAACCACAGTTCCGTGCCAATGTTTGAATAAAGGACGTGATTTTTTAAACAGAATCTGGTAAAATATATGCTTATCCCAGCAGTGCCAAACTTCTAAAATATCAGGGAAATATGTTTACCACAGACGTTATCATTCATTAAAGGCATCTTTTGTTTTGTTCTTAAATTTTTTGTCCGACACACATGAACCAAAGTCAGTTTAAGAATTTTAGGTGCCAAAATTCAATGTTGACACATTACAAAATATGCATTTTCACTTCAGTCAGCTAAGGTTATAGAATTATCTGCCATCTACCTGTCGTCCCTTTTTCTGTTTGTTATCCTTTGTCATTCGTCCATCGTCTGTTCACACTCATATCTTCGACTTCTCCGAAAACATCATTCAGCTCATGCTGTGATGTGCTGAAAATATACCTGGTGGAAGAATCAAGATAACTTATTTACTAGATAATGCTGCTCTAGATCTCTGTTGCTTTTAATTCGGGTATTTAAGAATGAACAATGAACTTTTATTGATTACTATGTAAGTCATTGGGAATTGCAGTGCAAATCAACATTTTTGACTTCTTTTCCAAAGTCGTCAGCCAGATTCTCTTCAAACTTGGCGGATGTGTACATTAGGTGGGGGTCAATCGAGTCTGTTCAAATGATCACTTTCCAGAGACTTTGTATATTTATGATTTTTTTTTTCGGGGGGGGGGGAGGGGGGACTTAAACAAACTTCTTCAAAACCTCTCAGCCAGTTGCTTTGAACAGGGATACTTCTGGATACGCCTAAATCTGCTCCCCCCCCCCCCCCACCAAGTCTCGCTATCCACATAGTTCTCATCTTAATGCTGTCAATATTTGAAATTTACTTTATTGCCAACCGCATGCACTTATTTCTACATTTTAAGCTGTGCTGACCTTGCAACACAGTATTGCCTCCTACACTGTTTACATTCATTAAAATTGTATATGTATATATATATGTGTGTGTGTGTGTGTGTGTGTGTGTGTGTGTGTGTAGTTTCACCAGAATTATTAGAGCAAGGGCTATATGACAATGTTTAACTTGCGCTGAGGACGATAGGTAGTACCTATTATTGCTATTATTATAACCCTTCCCCTTCCCCTTCCCCTTCCCCTTCCACAGGAACTGTACCAGAGCTGCAATATGAGGTTACTTAGGACTTTCATCAAATTTCTCTATTACAACTTGTCAAGTCAAAGTACTGTTTGAGATTAATGCATTTAAGTTTCGGTCCCGAAAATTCTAAAAACCTGTATAATATGTGTTAATAATCAACTAACTATATAAGGGTTGTATCTTTTCAGCAAGACCCGCTTCCTAGGGGAATACTGTTCATAGCCTATGTATATATTTACGTAAATGTATCATATTGGTGTCAATCTTATGCTTAGAGCATGTATGATATAGCGGATTTTACATGTCTGAGAGCGAGCGAAAAGTAGTGTCTCACTCTCCAGCTATTAGCTATGTAAGATTGTATTCAATCTAGGTTTAATTGGGCATTCATCGCAAAAATATACCCTAAGCCTGCTTTCAACGCCGACCTGGTGTGCCATGTTTGTTTACATTCATCGTAGTTGTTCCACGTCACGTGTGACGTATAATCAAACATCAGTAGTGCAAATTTGATCTTTTGTAAAATGCTATTGCTCAATGTCAGTCATGCAGGTGCCTCACAGTAGTCTCGATTTCGGTAAGCTGTGTAGCGTGACATATTATGTTTTCTTCTACCCTATAATTTTTTTCCTTTTGATAGATTGAACCAAACCATAAGTATTAGAATCAATTTTACGTCTGTATAGGATTAATAGGATTAATTGCGGAATTTGAAAAAATGCAGAAAATATTGTCCATGAGTGTGACAGAGTTATACGTCACACGTATAGGCTTCAGTTTGATAGTAAAAATGAGTCACAAAAAAGCATGTCCAAAACATATGATCATTATTCAATAAATTTATATTAAAGTCTCTCATTAAATAACAACTTTCTTTTCAGATTTGATTGACTCAAGTATAGCTTTAAGAGCGGCATTGAAGTTATTCAGATTTGTACCTGGTGGTCTGTAGATTACTATAATAATAATATTTGAGTCAAATAACTCTCCACATTGAATTTCTACAAATAGAGATTCTTAAATGTCGTTAAATACTGTTAAATCATTATGAACAATATAGCATAACCCCTCCTCAATACACAGAGAGACACCACCACCATCTCTTGTATCTCTGTACTTATATATGTGATTATATTGACACAAGTTATATATTTCATGATTTGTTGGTTTGAACCAGGTTTCAGTGACACCAATAATCTTAGATTTGTGATTTAGGATGGCCAGATAATTTTCCAAGTCTGTAAGATTTGCTGAAAGACTTATGATGTTTAAATGTAACAGAGACAATAGAGATGGGTCAAATTCAGAAACAGATATCATATGATTAAAAGAATCTTCAGTATGGTATTGACCATTATATAAATTACTAGAAAAATGTGGCTGAGAAAAATGTTGAAAAAAACAGGGTCAATATCATAAATAGGTATATATTATTTCTACCATCGTTTAATTCAAATGGCACAAATAGTTTTTCATTCAAAGCTTCAAAATCCAGGTTACACAGGATGGACCATAAATAAGAAATATTTCCAAGGAAAACATCATCTTCATCAACATGATTAAAGGGTAACTCAGATTTCAAGAAGTGAGAGATGTGTGATTACTAGTCATTATAGAGTAACCTGACTGAGTAGTAAATTACCGATTCCCAATACAAATCAAACTCACCCCATAACCAAAAAAGGTATTAGCGCCTGGCCATAATTTCAATCTATAATTTTCCTTGTGTGTGCCCAACAAATGATTGAAATTATCCTGAGTCACTTGGGGACAAAATAAACTAGTCAAGCAAGCAATGGTGTGCAGTCTTGCAAGTAATTAAGCAGAATGTTTGTGTGCTAACAGATAACTCTCCATGAAGATTTTATTTGACCTGCTGCAAAATATGAATATAATTATAGTTGGATTATTTTACCTCTTTATGGGGAACATACATAATGTTTTAGGTCCAAGAAAAGAATGATCAAGCAAACATCACAGGGACACAGGGTTTCACGACAAAGCCAAGCTGCAGATGCAGATATACTAATTAATCAAATAAGGCTGGTTACTACTCCCAGCAGGATGCTGGTTGGAGCCTTTCTTCTTGTCCCCGAGAGAATGTGTTGTACTCAGGCTTCTGGAGATATTTTAACATGTCATGTAATTTCCAGTTTTATTGTTGCTAAAAATAATTAAAAGGTCACTGGGAATTATCATTGCATACCAAGATGAGCTTCTTTTTGATTCTTACTTTCTAGCATTTTGTTTACTGCATGATAATAAATTCTACTTTTTTACGATTTTTTGTGTGTTTTCATTATTTTTCACTTCTCCAGAACTGTCATTCAGATTAATGTGAAACTTTTTTTCAATTGGTGAAGTTATCAGTAAATGCAATTTTCCTATTGATTACTATGTAAGTCAACGGGCATTCCGATGCTAAATCACATTTTCGACTTCTTCTCTGAAATTGTGAACCAGATTGAGTTCAAACTTGGTGGCAATGCATTTTAGGGCAGTCTCTACCAAGTTTGTTAAAATTGTCACGCTTAAGTAATTTTTGTTTGGTTTTTTTTTATAACTTTTTGGGGTCCTTTTTGGGCAAATCTTAAAAAATCTTTTTCTCCGAAACCACTCACCTAATTCCTATGATATATCACAGGAATACTACTAGGGACTCCTAGTTTAAGCTGTTTACCAGGTAGCGTTGCATTTTTTCTATTTTGTATGATTTTTTCTGTGTCTTTGCTATTTTTGACTCTTGCTTCAGAACCATCACTCAGATAAAGCTGAAACTAGGTGGATATGTTCTTTGTGAAAGGGCCAAACAGACTTTTCAGTAGGTGGCACTACCGTGGATTCCTGGTTTTTAACGATTTTTTTTTCAATTTGGTTACTTATCATTTAAGGCACCTTTTATAACTATTGATTACAATACATGTAAGTCAATGGGCATTCTAATGCTAATTCAAATTTCAATTCCACTGAAACCGTCGACCAGATTGACTTCAAACTTGGTAACAATTTATTTTGGCTAAGTCTTGACCAACTTTGTTCAAATGGTCCCGTTTCAGCGAATTTTGGATTCTTTTGGGGGGGGATTAAAAACTTTTCTATAAAACCGCTCACCCAATTGCCTTGATATCACACAAGGACACTCGCAGGATCTCATAGTTCTTAATTTGTTCACCAGATAGCGATCCAATTTTCAGCTCAGTTGACTTTCTAGTCAGACTGAGCTTTTAGGAGGCTCAGTCGTCCGTCTAAGAAATACTCTTTAATGCCATATGCACTCAGCTAAGCTCAAACCAGGTTTATTCAGTTGCAACATTGAATTTTGTGGGAAAAGCTTGGGTCACCTGGGCACGGGCTATATAATGTTGGTTATATGAATGCTATTGTCATACGTGTTTATTCTTATGTCAAATGTACAGTACAATTTAGGGTAAAAGAAGTTTACAGTTTTATAATACTTCTGGTGAAGTATGCCACCACTTGACCCATGCATTGATAATATGGAATTCGAATGAAGTATTTTTATGTATGTGTTAATGATTAGAAATTGGTTACTTATTGTATTGATTGGACATTCGACACAAAAGTGGGGGATAATGAAGCAAATCTTTTTGAATGAATTAAGGTTCCCACCTTGACACATCCAATCGTGCCACCTTTCATCTCATTACTGCTGAGGTTAATGACACAGAGAATTGGTTTGGTTAACTGACATGGTACTTTGTAAGGTAGCAATTAATGGTGGAGAGCACATGAAAATGAATACGAGAATTAATCAAGTACCTTTGTACAATTGATTTCCTCTTAATGTTGACCAGATGCAAGTTTGGGGTGTGTATTGGCCATGACGTAGTGTGATGAAAAACTTTTCAACTTTACAGGAAACTGATCCATGTATATTTCAAAATTCATGTTTTAGGCCCATGAGCATAAATCTGGGTGCAAATTTGGTATCTTTGCCAACATGGTGATTGGTTGTAACTTTTTGGAGTGCATCAATGCTATATTCGGCAAGCACTATTTTCTTTGCTGAAAGGTGAGAGTTGGTCTGGATAAGTCAAAATTACTTGATAAATGGTGTATAGAAAGATCCTGTGTCACACAGCCACAATTGTCAAAGAGGAAAGAACGCATTAGGAGGCCACCTGTTTGAGGACAGAAGAGAAGCAACAGTTGAAAGAAAGGTAATTAATGAATTTTGGTTTCTGGCACCTCATTTTACTTGTAACGATGAACAGTATCATTGTTGATTATTTTGTTTGTGTTTGTAGGCAAACATTGCATCCATAGAATTTATCATTTCCTGTGAGTCACCTTCCTAATCAGGATAGGTCAGCCCACAGATTAGGGCTCATTACTTTTATAAGAGGTGTAACTGCCTTGCCAGTAATATATTATTTTGATTGTGTTAAGCTGTGTGGTTTCCTTCAAGTTTCTTTAAGTGGCTTAAACATGGAATTGTTTAAGTCTTATGTGGCATTGATTAATGGATATTTTTGTGGAGTTGTAAGCAAGTTTTTATGGCATATGGTAAAAGGTGGAACGAAACTGCTGGAACCACTCATTGCATGGAGTGAAGGCAAAAAAGCCAAAGCTAGAAAGGACCACAAAGAATAAAACTCGAAATTTCGACTTTTGAAACTCTAAATTTCAAGAACAAAAGTCTAAGCTTAGAGAAAAAAATTGAAATTTGGAGAAAAAAAAAGTTTTGAGTTTAAAATTTTGTGGACCTGCCTGGTGATTTTTTCCCTCACCGGCAGGGAGGGTTTGTCCTTTATGCATGGTCTCAAAAGTACATTGCTTCAAAGGGGAAAAAGGACTGCATTAATTAGAACCATGCACATGTATCACTACAATAAACATACCTGATGTGCTATTGCCAACTGCATGTAATATACAATTTCCAAAATCATATTGCATCTATGGCCACCTATATTGGGTTTGTCAGGTATTTGTTATAAAATCTCATTTTGCTGGGTTTTGGGTCACTTAAAAATATAGATTTTACCTGTAATACCAGAATAATGTGATCCCCTGTCTTGGCAGAAAGCAGCAGCGCCCCCCCCCCCAAAAAAAATCCTGCCTCCCTACTGGATTTATTTTGGTATCAAGTCCACAGAAGTCTAAATGGGAGAGACTTAGTTGCAATTACAAATTCATTTACACAAAATACTATTAAATATTAGGGATGTTCTCAGCTACCAAACATAACTCATTGCTTCCTTCTTTCCATTACTGTTTGTTGTCCTGTTTGGATTTCTTGGAGTGTGGTTCTTCTGAAGTCTGAATAGTTTTTTTGTTTTAGAATTCTGTGATGCTGGATAACTAGGAACCCTGTTGCTACTGCCTTCCTTCTTGATTCTGTTGTTGCCTGAAGCAGTTGAGTGACACACACTCTCTGCTACAGATCATGTAAAATTTGTGTTTGTATCCATAATTTCATGATATAAATTCTTTTGTCTTGCAAATTAAGTTTTTGCACTTCCACCATCACTTTCAGTGTATTGCAAAGGCACTCTTGGGTACTGGTGAGGGTTTGGATGTGTCAGTCCCACTGTTTTGGTGAGGCCAGCAGTAGCTTTTCCGTATGTTATTGGTAGTCACATGCTACATGACAACAGGTGATATATCTAACACTGGCACAGGTGGTGGTGCTTGGAGTGCCCCAAGTGAGGTCTCTTGCATTGCCCTGACTGTCTCCAAGACCACTCTTGCAACACTGGCCAGGTTCATGCATTGTTGAACATCAAAATCTGTGTTGTCTGCTACCTCATCCTTCTGTTCCTCTCCTTGTGGGAAGGGTTGGGTGGCTGGAGGATGCTGTGACTGATCCCCAGGATCAGTTTCATGTCCTGCCATTTCTGGCAGATCCTCTGATATGTTTGGACTACCTGGATCAGTTGGGGCTGGCTGTTAAGGGGGCTCAGATTGGAGCATTACCTGTTCCACTGGTACTTGTTGATGTAACAATTTCTTCCACATTTTCAATGTGCCTGGTTCTGGGAACTCTGGTCTAACTGTGCCAACTGGAGCATGTAAATCCAGCAATTCATTGGCAGACCATTGTTCTCCTGGGCTTCTTTCCCTGCCAGAGTCACTACTCATGTCCTTTTGGCTGCCATCTGTTGCAAGGAGCATCTGCAATATGCAGTTTTCACCTCTGGCTCAGCCTGCTGAATTTGTTGGACCAAGTTAGAGTATAGTGGACTTGTTGGCCCATCCTGTGGCTCCTTTCTCACTGGGGTGGCCTCCTTCTCAGTTTTTTTTTTTTCCTTTTTTTTTTGAATACCAAGCTTCTCAGCATCATGCTTTAATGATGAGTCTCTGTCCAGATGGACAGCATGTCTCCTCTCTACATCCAGGTCTCAAAACGTTCCACCAAACACCCTCTCTAAGGGCTCATCTTTGTGCCTAAGCAAGTGCTTGTCTGCTGACTTATTTTAATTGTAAAATGTTTTGTGCTCGAGATACTGGTAGGGGGCCTCATCCCTAGAGATGTGTTCGTTCAACACATGGTCCTGTATCACATGCTTCTCGCTTTTGTAATCATGGCAGGAAGTGCATTCATAGACATGCGCTCTGCTGCATAGCATTTCCTTAGGAGTCTTTGGCTTCATGATACTTAAGAGCAAAAAGAAAGCGAAAAATAATCACTGACAAAGACAAATCTCACTCTGCCAATCAGTATGCCTGTTACTCTTATAATATGGGTTTGGTTCACTGGTGCTAGACTTCTTTTTTAGGGAAAGAAGTGGGATTGGTAGGGCATTGGCAACTAAATGTCTGGAAGTTCTTCATCTAAATCAAAAGAATCAGTTTGATCCTCTCTGATTAGTTCATTCTCATGAAGCACTGTGAACCATGCCTCTTGATGATCATTACTAGAATAAACATGGTTTCTAATATACTTAGGATCTGTGCAGCTCCAGTGGCACTGGGTACAGGTAACTCCTCAGGTGTGGTGCTGTTGACCATATATTGTTGTAAGACATGCCAAGTAGGGTGATGTATACTGGTGGCTTCCCTCTGGGTTTGGCAATTCGATGACTTGGTACTCTATAAATTCCTCTGGGTGTACTTGGACAGAATGCCTAAGCATGTCATCTGCTGAGATGCATAGGAACAAACACAAACAGCATCTTCTGACCTCTGATATTGTATTTTCCATGGTTGTATGTAGGTTCTTAATCTGTAAGAATACAGCAGTGTCCCATAATTTTGAAGTGTGTGTGACTGCTAATACATTGAAGTGTAGTGGTCTCCATTAGTTTGACTTGCTTAATGCAGCTTAAGCCCACTTCAGCCATTGTATCCTTTGGTAGGGCATTAGCCAGTTGTGGTGAACCACATTTTCCTTCCCATTTTGTCCAGCTGAATGGTGGAGTTAAGATAATTCAATTTCTCAAGTATTAGAAAGGAGTCTTCATAGGGAACACACAGCTTTCTTCCTATAGCCAGCTGTCCTATATCAGTGTGGTACCATACCAGGACCCCCTCTTGGTTCTTGTGAAAGGAAAGTTTGGCATGGTATGACTTCTTTGAAAGCTTCACCACTGCTGACAGGTGTTTCCTTGCTATATCTTGGACATGTTGCATGCACTGCTTCAAGTGAGCCACATATTCTCCACAGGTGTCAACTTCCTCCCCATGGGTGGTTTGGGAACCAAACATGACCTCTGCTGGCAGGCCTACCTCACAACCTAGCATCAGCATATTTGGTGTCATTCCTGTGGCTTCATGTGGAACTGCCCTATATGCAGCAGATAAACATCCTAAGTTCATATCCCAGTCCCTCTGTTGGCCTTTAGGTAAGCTTTTATCATTCTTAACAATGTCCGGTTGAATCTCTCTGTCTGTCCATTACACCGAGGGTTGCCAACACTTGTTCTTGTTTTCCTGATTTCTAGCAAGTGGCAAAGCTCTGCAAATATGTGGCTTTCATAATTCTTCCCTTGGTCACTATGTAAATCAACAGGTACTCCCAACACCTTTCACCCCATTCAATATTATTCCAGCACACATTTAAGCAGTCCAATCTGGTATGGGGAATATTTCCATCCACTGGTCTGTGAACTGGTCTGTAACTACAAGGATAAATTTGTTTCCTCTTTGGATTTCAGGTAATGGCCCAAACACATCAGTGGCAATACCATCCAGTGGTGCTCATGCAGGCATTCTTCCCAGAGGAGCCTTGTCATCTTCCTGGGTTTTCAATAGGCCCACACTCATCACATGTAGCCAGCCAAAGGTTCATGGATTCCCTAAGTCCATACAAAAAAATCTTTGTAATGTTTTCTCCTGGGTTTTCTTTTTATCATAAGTGTCAAGAGAGTATTGCATTGTGCATTACCATCATTTTTTTCTGAGATTTATTGGCACTAAATAATGGTGATGAGTCCCACTGCCATTTTCTTGTGACTATTTTGGGACCATTTCTTAATTGTATGTTGTGCCAATAATTCCAGTAGTACCTGGTTGCTGGACAGGTCTCTTGAATTGCAGACCCAAAAGGTCTTTCCTTTGCTTCCACCCATTTGAGGACATGTCCAATATCTGGATCCTCCAGCTTTTTTTCTAAGTGTGGCCAGTGAGTAAGGCAGTTCCCACTGTGTTCTTGTACTTTGTGTCTAGTTGCCTAAAGTGCATTCCCAACTTTGCTCATCCCCCTGGTTATTATATGGTAGTCTGTGTTTACCAGGTTCCTCACTTTTTCTCCCAAGAGTTTAGGCCACAATCTGCCATCATCATTCAGTTGGTCAGTCTCATCCTGGTTGTGTTGGTGCTCTTGTCCCAGTACTGACTTCATGATCTACCTTGCTTCTCAGCTTGCTGGATGCCGATTGCAGCTTAAGTGTACATTTGGACAGGCATGCCATTATTACCAAGATGACTTTACATATGATGGCAAGAAGGTGCAGGGTGGCCTCTGATAGCCTGTAGGAACTTTTCCACTTTTTTCTTTTTAGAAGGTTTCGCACGTGCCGAGTTCTTTGCAACCTATTTATAGTATGTCTCTGGGTAAAGAACTCACTTTTCAGCCTGCGTTGACTGGAGCTTTTCAGGACAGGACTGCTAGGACTTCAGCTCAGCAATGAAAGTAAGTCAATTTTTCCATGCCATACCTTTCTACCGTGTAGCTTCAAAATTACAACCTGAAGCATTGGCTGCCTTTTCACCGTAATGTCGAGGTTACTGGCGTTCCCTCCTGTGGGTGCTCATAAAATTACCATGAATTGTTAGAAACCTGTGTTTAGGGGAATTCTTTGGTTTTTCTGGGGGTTTTCCGAGTCGGGGCCTTAATAAATGTGGATAATTTTCTATAAATGTAAGGTTCAATAATATTGTAAAGAGTAATTTGATATTCCTGTAGTACAAAGTGTATGTAGAAATTTGTACAGAGAAAAGAGGTTTCGAGAACAGGTCGGTGTGGCTTCGCTTGGTTGAATGGAGTGATGCATGTGCTTGGTTCTGGGCCTCCCTTGCCAGGGTTAGAGGTGGCTTGTGGTTTGGATGGTTAATGCAGGGGTGGGCCAACCAAGTGAAATGGAAAGGTTTTGTGTATATATACCATGGTTACATATCAAATATTAGAAAAATGGACTGGTTGTGGTGACCAGTGACGTATTGTTGATGAGGGCTCGTTGTCTGAGTCTATTGGGTCAATAAGTGCATTTTAAATGGGACTGGAAGCAAAATATCGCCTGCATTCAATGTCATGAATATAACTCAGGTGAAGTCTAAAGCTGCCGTTCATATTTGTATAAAAATGTTAACAAAGTGACTCTGGGTGTCATTTCGAAATGTACAAGAAGAAGTTTTATTTCTTTGCAAGAAAATTAGAAGTTCTGTGTATTGATCTCTGTCTGGGAAGAAAAGTATGACTGACAAAGGTCGATTCATGCACGAATACCTAAAATAAATATTTATTGAGAAATCAATTTATTTTTGATAGTATTGCTGGGGTTACCCTTTTCAAAATTCAAGTTCCCTTTAGTTTCAAACTACCGAAGCCATTGCTAATTGTTTTAAGTCTCCTACAGGGGTATTTTCCTGTATAAGTTGAGAGAATTTTTGGTTCAGTGACACTGGGTTAGACCGACGTCCGGCTCAGAGTTTCAACCTTCCATTGTATGAAGGGCTCACCCAGTTGGTTATTTTTAGTAAGAAATGTACAGAAACAGGTTGGAACCACATTAAAGTTGCCAGTAATGTGTATTCTGGTGGGTTTTTGGTTCATTCGAAGAAATTCTCTCATTTTCTTCTTATAGAATTTAATTTTATTTACCTGAAATTGGGTATAAATAAGTTTAGTTTTGAGGCATTTGTTGAAGAAAAGATTTCCTATTTTTGATAAGAACAGATACTTTTCAACTAATAAAGAAATGTTTATGAGTCTACTTTTGGAGTGACCCAACTTGTCAAAACATAGTCATGTTGGTAGCAAATAGTGTAGAAAAACATGATCCATATTCATCAATTGCAAACCCAACAATGACAGCAAAGAGATTCCAGACTTGCCAAAGCATCAACATTTATCTTCAAATACCAACTTGAAGAAACAAATTTCACTCCTGACTTGAGACAGGCAGTCACCCATAAAAGGCAACTGATGGTTTTAAACCGGTCCTCTTAACCTTAGAAGGTTTTCTGATATATAATTAGCAGTATATTTTTAAAAGCAGTATTTTTACTTTATGATGACAATTTGACGTTCTGAAGCTTAATGTGTATTTTTATGAACGCCACAAAACGGTAGTAAAGTGGAATTAAATGTATATACCATTCCCAGAACCTGCTTGATTATTCCCACTAAAGATTTAAATATATAATATTTTCCTGAATTAATTGACTGGTATAAAACATATTCTGTACTAAAATGGCTCAAAAGATGCATTCTCGGGATCTATTTTGTTCTCTGATAGAAGAATATATTGCTTAAAGCTGTTCTTTGAATGTTTTAACCAATGGGTATAATTCTTGACAGAAAAATACGTTGGCCATAATTTTTCTCCAGTTTTCAGTCCATGACCATGAAACTATTCAATACAATTCCAGAACAATCATGTTAATGAAGCAGACAGCTGTATTATTTATACTGGGTTAAACTATGTTCAATCTGGTCACATATTAAACAGGAACCGGAAGTTCAGGTCATAAGTCACGTGTCAGTTGGGTCAAGATGCCAAAGTTCAGATACTAATTTATTCATGGAAAAATAAGTGTGTTGAAAAAGACATAAGTGTTGGTCTGCATTCTGACGGTGATTTGATAGATGCTACAGAGTTGGTCCACATTTATAAAGAAAATGATTACTAATTTATTTACAGTTTGAACTAATTGAGAAGATCAAAAATTATATATTATTGGAATTTTATTTTTTTTTTCTTCTATAGTTGATAGTCTTTTCTGAGAACCTGTCCTCATTTCTATTTTAAAAATCTCCTCCAGGTTGACTTGGGGTAATTAAGTTGAGAGTATTTTCCTCAATTGGGACATTTTCATTAAACTAGGGTTTGGAACAAATTATAATATTTAACTTTACACCAGAATAAAATTTTATCTTCCACCAAGTTTTTAAACTTAGACAAAACAAGCTGTTTTGTAATCTGGTATAATGCAACATGTGTTGTAAAATACTTTGGCACTTATAGAATTTTACATTGCTCTTAGGAGGATTGGTATCGAATGTTATAAAATTTTAAATGAATTGTGAAATGGAATTTATAATATTGAGATTGTGAAACTTAAAACTTTTTAATGATTTAAACAAATCCTAAGTCAAGAGATACAAAATCTTAGGTGCAGTATTTTTAACAAAATTGATTAACTAACAGAAAACATATTTATCAGAAACTATATTGATATACCTTAGTTATTCATATTGTCTTATTAAGGCTTGGGGTACATTAAGAGGTATCTTTTCATTAAAATGGCCGCTTTCTTGCAAATTTGTAACCCTTGAGGGTTCACTTCTTAAGGTTTGCCTAACCTTTTCGAGATAATTTACATATTTATTCTGAAAATACCATTCGGGTGATTGGTCTTTGATAATGAAATTATTTATAAAAGTTAAAAATGGAACATTGTAGGAATTCCTGTCGTAAATAGTTGAGTAGTCTCCCACTCCAAGTTTTTAAGTTGCAGTGACATGTAGCAAAGAACCACACATTGGGGGCAGATGTTATAGCGATCTGGAAGAGTTGCCTGCTGAGCCGTCCATGTAAATTCTGGATACAAAGGAGTACTGTGGCTTTAAGACTCTGTGAAATATTTCAAGTGTTCAAAGACTGTGATGGTCATAAGTGATCCAGACTTCCAGGCTTTTAGATTTCTGGAAATTGGCAACTTTAAACCTTCATTTATATTTGTCATTAAGTTAACTTTAAACCCCTCTCTTTGAGTTAATTATAAAATCATTGAAGTCTTTGGGAACTTTGATAAATTATTGCTGATCATACCTGAATGGAGAATTTGTGAACTTTTGCTGAACCGGATTCATCGTTGGACTTTCTTCCACCGCAGGATATACAAAATTTAGTTTGTAATTTTATTCCAAATTAAATAAGGTTCAGTTCGAACTTTACTTTTTGGCAATTGATACTTTTGGTTCTGATTGAAATAGGACTGAGTGGACTTTCCAAGGACACTTTTTATGGCAGTATTCTGATATTCATATATTGTAAGCACTTCCGCACATTGGAAAGCTTTGTGTTTTAATTGATTTTTTTTTCAGTGACTAAACATCAATGATACATGTTAAACTCAACTTATTGATTTTGTCTTTTCTCATTCTAAGTCAGTATCTTAGCCCTTAAATCCTTGAGCCAGTCTAAGAAACAAGTCTGCTTGAGGTAAGTACAGTGATGCCATGGCTGGCATTCACTCACTGTATTACAGCCGACTACATTATTGAGATAAATTAGGCAGCATTCCCATTGAAGGCCTGCTGATGCCAGCTCCATTAGATGTTAAAATATGGCTGGAGCATTTGTTAAGCCAAAGCACATAGTCCTGTATTCATAGAAGCCACTTTTATTAACAAAGGCAGTCTTTGGAATATACTCTTTCTTGATGGGAACTTGGATGTAGGTTGAAATAATATTCACCCTGGTGCCTGTTTTCTGCAATGTGGGCATCTCTTTCTCAGGTATACTCCTGTAGATTCTTGAGGATACCACAGTGAGTGTAGCATCTGTATCCACAGTGTAGTTTACTTCTATGCCGTCCAATAATCCACTTATATAGACTCCTGTATACTGCGGAATTCCCAGCCTATCCACCTGAACTTCCTGTTCTACATTCTTAGTTTCATCATTTCTACTTGCTTCTGTTGATGCAGCTGTTTGGCCATCCGTTGATGGGGCCTTCCCTTGGCCATTATGGTCAGCCCCTTCTAGTTTGTTGGCTGATTTCCACAGTTTGCATTTGTGGGAAATAATCCCCTGGTGACTTGACCTGTGTTTACCATATTATTACCACTCATAGCTGTTCTTGGGGACATGTGCTGTTCAGAGAGGGGCATAAAGGGCATTGCATTTGGGTTTCCCCTCTTGAATGGACCATTGTTTCTAGCAGTATGCTCAAATATCCCACATTTGAAACAGTTACCATGAAAGGGAGTGCTTGTCTGATTAGGAGGCTGAGTTTCAGCCACTTTCAGATGGGTTGGAGTCATTCCACTTCTGCCATTGTTCCTTTTGTCCTCCTCTAATTTGCTCATCCTGCCTCTGAGCTCCTCATTAGTTTTCACCTCTTCCTGTCTGAGTTTCTTCATTTCTTCCAGCCATGGGTCCCCCTTTTGGGGGTTGACATTTGTACTTACTTTTTCTTCAGATTCATTAATCTTTTGCTTGGACCTAAAATCCCTTCCGCTAGGAACTGCTGCCCTAGCTATAAGGTTTTGCTTTTGGGCGTCATCACTTTCAACTGAGACTTCCATGTCCTGAAACTTTAATACTCTGTTCATTTTTTTTTTTTTTGATTATCGGTCAACTCCACTGTATCCCCCAGACATCCTATGATGTGTCTCCAACAAGTTTACCACCTCATATTCTGATGTATCGTTTGGTTCTTTGATGAACTCGACTTTAAATCGAACCTCCTCATCAAGCAACCCATCCAAGAACTTCTGCAAGAGATCTTCCTTCAGTGTCTGCTCATCATGCCATCTGTATGCTCTCACATACAGCCTTTTTAACTCTGCGGCATACTTCTCCACTGTTTTTCCTGGTCATTGGTCACAGTTGGTGAATTTCACTCCAAACACTTTTGCGGTTTCTATTTTCTGGAAGTGGTTTTGAAGTTCTTATGGAAATTAATTACGGAAAGTTGCCTCGTATTTCTCTACACAATTGTCCAAATACAAATTCTGCAGCCTGTCCCTGTGGTCTTGGGAGCAACTCATCCAGTTTTTGATCATGGGACAAACCATGGCAGGCAGCCACATCATTAAAAAGGTTAAACCAAACCTTCTAGGGTTTTTTCCTGTAAATCGGGGTAACGTAATATCCCTGAGATGTGTATGCCTGG
Organism: Hermodice carunculata; assembly: GCA_964020975.1. Classification (NCBI taxonomy): domain Eukaryota; kingdom Metazoa; phylum Annelida; class Polychaeta; order Eunicida; family Amphinomidae; genus Hermodice; species Hermodice carunculata. The sequence continues at coordinate 100,206,410 of OZ026617.1, forward strand.
TTGTACTTAAACTGACCATACTCAGTGCATCTATTTCTTCTCCTCTGCAGACTCACCTGAGCTTGCTGACATAGGTGCTAGTCTTGCTTTCTTTAACTTTGCCGCACTTGTGCTATGCTGCCTGGAAGTGGAATCACCACTGCCTGTTGGCATTTGACCTCCAGTCACTCTTTCACTGACTAGGACAGTTAAAGTTTTCACAGCCTCGTGAAGTTCTTCAGCTGACACAATCATTTCTCTCGCCACTGCTGTGACCTCCCTGATTGGCTCACCCAGGGCCTCTCTTACCACTGTGGTTAGCTCAACCTTAGTGTATGAATCAAGTGCACCTTTCTTGTGAACATCAGCTGCATCAGCACTCACCGTGTACATGTATGGAGAATATTCTTTTGATGTTGCTTCCCACTCTGAGCTTTGGTCCACCCCTTTTCTTTCTATTGACATCAGTGTTCTTGCTCTAGACAAACCTGACCCAGAGGGAAGAGGAGACAAATGCATGAACTGTTGACTTTTCCCCTTGTTTAGTGAAGATATTATATCACCCTGCATTGGGTTCAGTTCCCCACCTGAGGCCATAGGATGCACTTGTTCTTCTGACGTCCGTAAATCCACATAACGTGGCTCAAAAGGGTCACTCTCAGTTGATATTCCCACCACTGGTTGGGATCATGTTCGTGTCCCCTCCCTCACACTTGAAAAAAATGTTGGCCATGCTTTTTCTGGTGGTGCTGATTTAGCTTCCATTTTTGGCAGTGAGCATAAGCGATGAGCCAGAGTTTCAACTGACAGAATTTGTGGCTTTGTTGGTAAAGATACCACAAAATTGTTGTACCTGTTCATCCCCTGACGGTGTCCAAACTTCTGAAATTGGGGTTACAGTGTGTGGTTGCATGGACATTTCTTTTGTTGGGGTCTTTGCCCCTAGTCCAGGAAGACTAGGGAGTGATGTATCTTGTATCCACCCTTGTGTGGCAGTAACAGAAGAGTCTGGTGGCCCACCTGCAAAAGATATTTCAGCATGAGCTGATCTTGTTCCTTCTAGAGCAGTGTGGTCAGATGGTCCCCCTGAGTACAAGATATTGTATGCAAGACCTAACTTAGCACCTTGTGTAAATTGTGGTGAGCCATCAGAATCTGTTGACATTCCTTTTTCTTTTTCCTTCGTACTTCACTTCACACCAGTGTCAAGTCTTGTGGTCCCAACTTCGAAAGTTGTTTTTCTCTCTCTCTCTTTTTGGGGGGTGGTCTTTTTGTTTTTTGTTTTGGGTTTTGGGGGTTTTTTTTCAGAACAATTCTTTCCTAGTGACAAAAAGAGTTCTTCTTGGTGCTTTATGTGTCTGTTACTCATAGCATAATCTGTACCATCTGACGAACTAGGAGTATCAGTTCCCTTTCCTGCTGAATGTTGAAATATCCCTTCTCAATTCCAATTTCAACAATATTGATCTAAAGCCATTTGTATTAATTAGCAGGCATGCTGCCAAGATGTGATTCATTTTTTTCAAATATTCGAGTCCCTGTCAGCTTCTAAGATCCAGAACACCTCTCTGTTGTAATAGTTCAAATACTAATTTTACAATGTTAATCAACCTCCTATCCTCTTTTCTTGGTCCAGGCAGTTGTGCAGAAATGCTGGTGTTGGCAAGATGGAAAAGCAGGAATCACATTCAAAGGCAATAATATCCATTCAACAGGTTCAGTGACGCATGTTAAAGTTGGAGATCCCACTTTTGACACCAAAATAAATGTTGTGTAAAGACTCAAACACTTCTTATCAGATTCAATGCAATGTTTTTATTCAATTAGTCAGGTCTATTCACTCACAATCTGGTTCCTTAAGCCACTGTACACACCACCAAAATGACAAGTAACAGCATTCCATTATAAATAATTTCAATAAAGTTGTTACAGATCTTTCCAAAATACATTCATGGCACTCTGATAACTGCTGGGGTTTGGTTTATGATGACTTCTTTAGAAAAGGGAGGGGGGATACCTTCTCAATTTCCACAGTTTGTGAGACATCTGCTGGATTCCAATTATATCCAGGTTTCCCCTGGCCTGCTGTAATGTTTCCGTTTTCCCTGGTTTCAGGTTTTCCGTGCTTCCAGGGTTTTCCCTGGTATTCAGGTTTATATTTTAAAAACAGAAATTCTATTTTTCTGTTTCTTGTCTTAATTTACAGAAATTTGTGACCTTTTGTCGCCATCTCTGATTTCAATACCTGGTAGGTCCTCATAGCTACAATTTTGCTTGAGTGGACACACTCAATCCATATAAAAACCTGTAAACAAACCCAGCTGAGTGAATCCACTCACTTGGACCTCCTTTGCCAGTTCCAAAGCCATCAACAAGTGGAAACACTCAACCCAGTCCGTATAAAAAAATCCAAAACGAGGTCCACATGAGGGAAAACACTGACTAAGACCTGGTCTGTATCTATTTTAAACTCTTTGGATGTGTGAAATGCGTTGGCACCACAAGAGTCCCAAATCAGTTCCAAACGAGGAAAAACACTCAGCGTTTGAAATACAGCTCTCTACTAAATCCTGCCTATACTCAGTCGATTCAAACATTTTATTTATCATCTAAATGAATAATTGAGTACAGAATTGTAAGTGGCAAAACGAATGAATGAAGATCAATGAAAATATCCATTTGATACACCAAAAATTGGATATTTAGTTTGCATGCAAATGATAAAACATACTCAATGGTAAAGAGTAATTTCAATATGATGAAGATCCCAGTTTGAAATTAATGGTGTTTTATCACTATTTTAATACAAGAATAAACTACGCTGCTACAGCAATGTATGGGGGGGGGGGGGGGAGGGAGAGGGGATGGGTATTTCTGCACTGCTGTCCTGGGCATATTCTTTTTTGAGTACCAACATACTGGAGGCCTCTTATTTTTCGTACTGGCCAGTATTTCGGAACATTCTTATTTTCTGTACTCTGTATTGGGGCAAAATCCTTTTCTCTACCAGCACAATGGGACACCCTCTCCCCACTTAAGGTGGAAGCTGTGAAGCTAGTGTGCAGTGAGACTGGCAACTTTGGTACGAATCAATTTTCTCATATAAATTTTATATTCACACATCTGATGTTTAGGGAGCATGTAGTTTACTTTTCGGACTATCAAAAAACATGGAAAAAAATGAAAACGTGATTAGAGGTTATCCAAAGGTGCTGCCTTCAGATCTTCCACCTTAACCCCCATATTTACTCAAGCTTCATGTATGAACAGCATCCAAACAACTTAACCTCTGAGTGCATCAGCTAAATTATGCTATTTACTTTGGTAGCATAATTATTCTTGTTACAATTCATTTCAAATGACACAGAACAAACACACACACACATACACACACACACACATGCGTGCACATCAGTATTTGTGAAAATATTCCTTGACAAATGGATAAAACTTTCTTTCATGATGCAGCACAGATCCTTTTGGAAGTGCATGGGATTTCAGCGGCATCCCTCCCACCCGATCTAGTTCACATACTTACATGCATGGTGTAAATTGAAGCCCTTTTGCATTGGGTACATAGGGCCAGTGGTCTTGAGATGCTGGAGCCAGCGATTGGGCCCCCAGCGGAATATACAGAATCAGTGACCCTGGCTGTTTTATCAGCGGATTGTTGTAAAACTACTCATCTATCTGCCCCACCCGCCTCACCTCCCATCTCACTTCCTTGCCCAGGCTGGCCTGTCAAGGCACTTGTTATTGAGCGAAATTAGGGCAACAGTCTCCTTAGTAACTTTAAACCAGTGGTTGCTCTCAGCCGAGATATATATGTAGATTGATGTGACGGATTCGAGATATGTTATCAATCATCTCGGGTTCACACGGTGAGGAAGAGTGTGTGTTGGGGGAGGGAGTGGCAGGCTAAGGGGAACCACAAGTTTTTCATTATCCTTTCTATGCATCTTAAAAGTGATATGTATACAAATTGATACATTCAATTTAACGTTTAAAAATCAAATTTTGAGAAAAGCTGGCTGCGGGAGGGGGGGGGGGCACTTGTGTTTGTGTTTATCACACAAAATCTTCATCCACACACCAGTGGCTTTTTTATGGGTATTGATAATATCAGAATTCTTGGTCAGTTGTGTGTAAAGTACATGTAAAATTCTTGAAGTTATGGATTAATAAGCCATGATCATATCATAACGCAAACTGCGACACTGCGATGTTGCCACACGGCCACGATGCCACACTGCTATGCCACAATACCTCAGCCATGTTTCATATTAGACCCAGGGACTATTGTATACCAATGGCCGATAGAGCTGAATTGAGCATAACCTAAAATTGACCTGATAACTGCTTATTTCGTCCATCTGACACATATGGCAATGCGACCACAAACTTTTGTGATTCTGACAACAGAACGATTTATTGTATGGGCTGGGGGTGGGGAATGTGTTGAAGAAATCTGCATCAGGAATTATTATCTCACGGCAGGGGAGGCGGTTACTTTCCCTGCCCCCCCCCCCCCTCCATGGAGGAGGTTGTGTGGCCGCTAAATTGATCACATGGTGGCAAACATGCCCATAGACTGTCATGCTTCACATTTTGAACCAGCTTTTCAGACTCCCTGATGAGGGCCGTATCTTACAGCCAAATAGTTTTGTTGGGTTTTTTCTCATGCAGTTGTTTATCCTGGGTGAATGTCTAAAAATTAAGCAACAGCCAGCTGGTCAGTATTTCTTCATTCTTGTGCTCATTTATATCTGTGGACTGGAAAAACATGTCCAAAAATATCAGGTGTGTCTTGGCTGTTCCCCTGCATTCCTCTACAGTACCTGTTGTGTAGTTTTTATGAAAAAAATATGGAATGACAGATTGTCATTTTATTTTATTTTTTTTATAGCCGGGTATGGCTAAAAGAAAGCTCATGAGTGTGCAGTTATTATGACTTTATGTATCACACATAATAAGCTGTATAAAAACCCGAGAAGGGTTGCCAATTGGAGCTCAAATGGATTGTAGTCTTGTATGGAAAATACGGAAATGCTGGTCATGTGCTATCGTGTTTGACAAAGCCCACTACATACATGCACTTTCCTAAGTTTTTAATGGCACTTTCGTAGGCCACAGACGCAGTAAACTACAGGCTTCCATGTATTCTCGTCTTCTGACGATGGTTTTCCAACAGTTTTTGAATGGAAATAATCTGATGGGTTTTAGCCAATTCAAGCCAATTTTGCTGAAAAGCGTACTTTAAATACCAGGAGAAAAAGGCATTTATGTAAGAATTTTTGGCGATCAAAAGTGTATAGTTTCTGTTGAAGTTTCCGAAACAAACTTGGGTGTATCCCACAGAAGAAAGATTTGGCGTGTTGTTATCCCTGTCCCGGTCCATGTCAGAAAGTAAAACTTCACTAATGAAAGTATAGAGCTTTGGCATAAATGTTCAGGAATTTTGTCATGGACTCTATGAATGCCACTAGGACGCGGAAGATGAGAATGGCCCGAATATGTCACTGGACAAGCCATTAGATGCATGCATCTCACTATCAGCAGTGTGTACTGAACATAACAGGCTGGCGAGGTGTGACAATCAAATCTGAATCAGTGGCGGTGATTTTGATGTAACTCAAGAAATCCCCCCCACTCCCACCCCACCCATTTCCAGCGCCTTGATTTGAACTGGCAATCTTTTGGCATGAATATTTCTCAAACCCCCCCCCCCCCTGGGGGGGGTACTCCCATGTGGGATTGTACTTGGTATGTGCCGCGGGAAAGGCCCTGTTTTCATTGCTCCCACGATTAGAAAAGCCCCCCAAAAATGTGCACAGCCGGATTAGAAAGGGGTATCAATTATTTGAGTGAACTGGGGATATAGGATATAATTAATAAGTTCTTTGGAAGGATTGATTGCTGGAAGTAAGAATATGCTAATACTTGTTTAAAATTGGAATGTTGGTCTCAAGAATGCACCAAGATGCACCGATGTAGCACTCCTGTCAACACATTACAGGATTAAGAAAGGATACCTTTTTACATCTGGTGTAGGATTAAGATAGGGTATTGTATAAAAATGTCCGAGGCACACACCCACCCTGATGTTGAGTATGAGCCCATCCCATCGGGAGTTTTTCCTAACCCCAGAGTCGAGACCCCTTAACTGATACCCTACTTAAGCCTTACGCTTCTAAAACTCAAAATCCAGGGCTCAAAATACAAACTCTGTTTTTGTATGTGAGGGTACCAGTCTAGCCTAGTGTTTTCACCCACCAAAGCCTTGATGTAATGGGTCTAAGTGAATGGTTTCCCTAATTTGGGCCTCACTTTGGATTTTTTTGTACCGAATGAGTGTTCCCACTTATTAATGGCATTGTGCAGTAGGTCCAAATGAGTGGTTCCACTCAGTTGTATCTTTTTTCCAAGGTTTTGTACAGATTGAGTGTTTCCATTCAAACACAATATAGATTTGTAGACCTAACATGTATCAGAAACCTGAATTAGCAACAAAAGGTCCCTAATTTCTGAAAATTAATCCAAAAAACAGAAACATGGATCTTCTGTTTGTTTTTAAAATAAAAACGTGTTTTATATACATATATATATATATATATATATATATATATATATATATATACATACATATACATATATACATATATATACATAAATATATATATATATATATATATATATATATATATATATATATATATATATATATATATATATATATATATATATATATATATATATAGTATTAGTGTCTTTTTGTACAGAACCACTTCCTAGTAGTCATTACCATATTCCACTGTCCGAACTCTTTACTCTCCATAAGCTAACCTGTCCCTGTCTAACCTATATGCATATGGAAGTACTATTGTCCATATTGCACATGTTCCTCTGTAAAAGTTTGACATAGGCTGTATCAGCCCAAATAAATTAAAGGGTCTTCAGCGGGTACCTACTCTAGAACATCTTTCCGAGCATATTGCCCGTACATGTCTCTCTGAGTAGCGGCTCCTTGTCCAAGCTAAATATTCAGCAAAGAAAACTCGCATAATAATGAATAAATATGAACGTGGCAAATGATGAATTAGCTAAATACGTGAAGTTTTGCTTTTAAATGCAGAGCTTCATTATGAAAGAAGAATACCTGTCAAACTAACCATAATTACTAAATTTGTATAGTACAGGTTCAGATAAGAACAATTTGACTTACCCTGAACCAATATGTGCCCTTTCTAGCTGGACAGGTTATCCTAGTTAAACAACCCGCTGGTGTATTACTGAAGTGGAAACAAACTGGGGCATTATATTCAGTCCCAGTGATTGTAAAATAAACAGTTGCAGCTAGACCACCTGTACAAACTAAGGGAAATCATACCATATATATATATGCAAGCCTACATACATACATACATACATACATACATACATACATAGACCCTTCCTCTGTTTGATATATGCACAATGGTCCCCCTCTTATAAGGCAACTCAAAGTGTCCAATAAGAGGAGCAGCCTTTCTAGAGAAGAACAATGCAATGGACTTTGTGCATCAGAATGGTGGTCTTTTAAGAGGACTGGCCTCTGGAAAGAGGGGCCTTACAAGAGTGGGACCACTGTACGTAGTTAATGGGAGGGTTTTTTTCGATACTGGGCATTTTTGTTTGGCGTACCTACCCACTGGATGCCATTTAATTTTCCATACTTCTTACCAACTAGTACGGAAAAACATGATCCATATTCATTAATTCCAAACCCAACAATGACAGCAAAGAGATTTCAGACTTGCCAAAGCATTAACATCTCTCTTCCAATACCAATGTGAAGAAACAAATTTCACTCCTGACTTGAGACAGGCAGTCACCCACAAAAGGCAACTGGTGGTTTTAAACCGGTCCTCTCAACCTCAGAAATATTCATCATTAACTCCAGACACTAGTTCTTTCCCAAAATGTATAGCCCTAGCCACCCAATACACAAATTTCATTACTTCTGCCAAAAATAAAAAGAGACCTGTTAGGCCTATCACCTTTTAGTTCTCCCGACTTGTCAGTCATCTAAGTTTACAGCAAAAGAGTAAAGTAGGCCTACATCGTTTTTGTGATATTTGTGAATCTGAAACATTATAAACACACTCTACCTCCACTATAACTATGAGTCGGAGAACAAAGCCCACAGCACAACATAGCCAACGAAGTAATTTTCAAATAGTACGGAAACACATTATCCATATTCATTAATTCCAAACCCAACAATGACAGCAAAGAGATTTCAGACTTGCCAAAGCATTAACATCTCTCTTCCAATACCAATGTGAAGAAACAAATTTCACTCCTGACTTGAGACAGGCAGTCACCCACAAAAGGCAAATGGTGGTTTTAAACCGGTCCTCTCAACCTTAGAAATATTCATCATTAACTGCAGACACTAGTTCTTTCCCAAAATGTATAGGCCTAACCACCCAAAACACAAATTTCATTACTTTTGCCAAAAATAAAGAGACCTGTTAGGCCTATCACCTTTCACCATCGTTTCAATTATTTTTCTTTCATGTTTGTTGCTTTGCACTACAGCAAAATTACTACCTGTACCAATGCACAGGGCACCTGAACCCGAAATCGCCTTCGTAGTGATATCTGACTTGCATTGCTTGTTGGCAACATTTGTTAAGCAAAGAATAAAGCCTGTTATGGTTTGTGATTATATTTCACAGTAGCCTGCGTTTAAATTGTTTAATTTGTTCAATAGAATGATATGTATCGATGTTCTGTGCGCAAAACTAGATCATTGGATTGTATCACTAGTTGCACTTTTCTGCGGTGGATGGCACATTTGTGGGGTGAACTGCAGACTGGACAAGGTATTCATGTATTTTCAATTGTATACTATGTAAAATTAGGAATTTCACCCAAAAATTTTAAATATTTCCCTCTTTTGGGACTTGGGGATGTTGGCAGTTATGAATATGTTGTATGAATTAGACAGAGTGATTACCATATCCAAAACGTAGTCCTAATGAAACAAATCCAAGTCAATTCCGACCAAAGGCAATATTCCTTGGTATGTATGGCTAAATCACACAAATGTATGGTATGTATTTACCCAAAAAGATACCAAAACGTATGTGCAAAGGTCCATAGGGTCAAAAAAGCCATGTCTAGCCCCAACATGACAGAATGCAAAAAGTTTTTCTTTTTTAAATTATAGGGCCACTTCAGCAAATCGGCCTGAACAGGCGCATCATCACACAGTGACACTTACACCAACATCAATCCATCAGAAAAGCCCCCCTAGGCCTAAAATGACCATCAACAAGAATCCAAACAGCATGATTATACAATTCGATTTGTTTTAGATGTGTAATTAAAGGCATGATGTTATTTAAAGGAGATAAACTAAGAGTATTTCAAAAAGAAAAGTGTTTGAATGGGCAAATATAGTGGTGAAAAGTCAATAAACTGTCAGAGTTGGTAAGTACATTGGTTCAAATGTGAAACATTAGCCAGAAACAAATGACACCAGGCCTCGAAACGTAAAACCATGGTCAAAAATTACATTACAATAGCCAAAATTTGTAAGCATAGCAGGCACATTTCAAGTATGGTTTCCAGAAGTATTTTTAAAGGAAATTTAAATGTTCAAGAAAGCATAGATTACCATACGTCAGCTAATCAGTCATTTATTAAGGTAATAATTTATAATTTTAAAAAAAATGTAGTATGCCATTGTTAGTCATCTGCAAGTCCGCCAAGCAAAATGTACATCATGGTTCTATAAAGTTCAGAAGGTCAAAATGTAAAACAGTCCTAATTATTGTAAAATTCTACTACATTTATCAGAGAAAGAATTAGGTTTTATGAAAGGAAACAAATACAGAGAGAGAGGGAGAGAAACCATGTTGAATTTCCTAAAGGTAACTGTAAGTACAACTGTTTTCCATTTAACAGTTTTAATTTTTTCATTGATAATCAGACATAGTTCACCTTGTCAGTCTGCTTATTTAGATGTTAAAAATAATTAATTATTCAAGAGAGAGAGAGAGAGAGAGAGAGAGAGAGAGAGAGAGAGAGAGCCAAATATGCATGAATTTACCCATTTATTGAAAGTAACCATGTATCAGCTGCACATTAAACACTTTGAGGCAACCTGACATAATGATCTCCATTCTCCTCATGGCTTCCAGTACTATGTATCATGGATGTTTGCCCATAACAAATGCTCCCTGGGCACTATTAATAGTTTGGACCCACTTCTGCGGCAATCTGCGGCCCTGCCGCAGTTCGCTGCAGAATGCCACACTTTGCAGCACTTCCCTATCAGGCCACGTGCCAGCTGCAAATAAGTGGTGGCTGTTGGCGGCGAACTGCGGTCTTGCCGCAGTACCCCACAGATCGCCACCAAATGCCCCATCCACCGCAGAATAGTGCTACTAGTGTATCCTGTTTTTCATATCATATGCCTCTTCAAACATAACCAGATAACATGGACTTGTATGCCAACGGGAATATCTTAGCTGGTGCACAACCTATCGGCAGGGAAGGATTGAACTACGTTAGGAACAAGAGTCAATAGATGACCCATTTTGATAAGAGATCCATTTTACGGAATTTAAATAAATCTGATATTTATGTTTTATGTTGCAATGTCTGGTTTAAACATATTTTTATTTCCAACAAGAAAAGAAAAGATCGAAAAACAGGCCAAGCTTATATGAATTCCTCTCGGAAAAATAAAAAGTTGATGTACAAACGTGTACACAGGTCACAGGATATTACTGTTACATCATTATAAAACAAATATGAATGCAGGCGCCACTAGACGTCACAGGTAGTAGTCCGAGTATTAAGTGTGGCACTGACTGCAGTATATGAACATTCAAGGAAGAACAGCGATACTTTAATTGACATTATTAGCCCTCACATGGTCACTACAAAGGAGGACGTCAGTTATAATGACTGTGTTGCAAAGAGTCAAGTTAAACCAGTGCGGGCCTTAACTAAATCTACCAGTGCTGATTCTGTAATACTGTACTGCCGCAAAAATATGTGTATTATCTGCTTTAGAACATACTGAACTTTCATTAAGTAACGTATTTAAAGAGAAGGGAGCTTTTGGCATGATTGACACTTGACAGTTTTTTCGTTCAGAAATACAAAGAATTTGATCTGATCCTACTTTAATCCCAAACTTAAAATCAATGTGGTTTGGGCCCTAAACTACTTAATCCTTGACTCAATGTTTGATTAAAACTTCAAGGATTAGCCAATACATGCTCTTGGCTACCATATGAACTTAATGATTTACAGGTTCATTTTATTAAATCAATCTTAGTTTGATCCAGTATTTAATCTTTTGACACAGGATTAAAATCTGGATTAAATCAAGATTGATTTAATAAAATGAAAACTTGAATTACGAAGTTCATATTACAGTGAAGATCATAGATTAAATAATCCAGCAAGTTTAGATTTAACATTAGGCCGCTGATCAGTAGTTCGAGACCCAACTTTATTTTAACTTAAACTTTGATTTAAGGATTAAATTCAGGATCAGATTAAACCCTTTGTAAATATGGCCCCTGGTGTTACTCCATTAATTATTTTATACAATAATTTCACTCTGTTAAACGCTTTCAAGCAGGGCTGCATCAGCCTGCGTACATCCACTCTAGACTTCTTCACCTTATTCCAATATCAGTCTAATATATGTAAAATAAATCAGTTCTAACGTTCATCTATTAAGTTTATGTTGTAATACCTTAATCATTTCACTTAATTCTCTAGCCTGGTATAAAACGGAATATATGTGGTTGCACCACGATAGGTCTGAGCTAATTACCACACCACAGTGTTTTTGTTGAGAAACATTTTAAGTTGATCACCCGTGAAAACAATATGTGGGTTTTGAGTTTTCTTTTCACTTATAAACATTGATTTGGTCTTGTTTTTCTTAAAGGTGACAAACCACTGACGAAACCAGGCATCAATACATTTTAAGTCATACTTGAAGACAGTGTTAGAGTTGGTGTGATGGTGATAGTAATGAACAAGTTACATAGTCAGCAAATACTTTGATATTGGATGTTACAATTTCAGTTATATCTTCAACGTGAACAAGAAATAACAAGAGACCAAGTATTGATCCTTGAGTAGCCCCTGCCTCGATACCACCCGACTCTTATGATTCCCCTTGTGGTACAACCCTTTGAGTTCTGTCGTGTAAATAACAATCAAATCAGTTCAGGCCAGAGCCACAAATGCCAGCCCTGTGCTGATTATAAAGTAGATTAGGATGATACACCTTGTCAAATGCCGACGGAGCAAAAATTATTTCTCAGGAAATGAAAAACAAGCTCAAAAATCACGCGCTCAAGAACTTTGGCTACATTATTTGGAAGGGAAATAGGTCTATAATTGCTACACAAGCTGCCATCACTCCATTTCAGAATTAAATGTACATTTTTTTCAATTATAAGGGAAGACATATTCTTGCACGGATAGATTGCACAGTTCAGCAAGTGAAGGTGTGATTGATGGGCCAGCTTCTTTGAGTAGTAAGGGACGCTTGCTTTACTAACATCAAATGATGTTACTACGGGAAAAAAATCGTCCTCACTAATAATTGGATTATCTAAGATATTTTGGGTAGTATTTCGTGATGGCAGTGAAAGACGTAAAAAGGAACTGCCATCAAAACAACTTTGCTTTCAAACGAACGAGTTCAGTGCATCCGCTTTGGATTTGTTGTCTTAAAGTACATGTTGTCAACTGTTCAACGATTGTTTGCAAAACTCTTGTTCCCTTTCATGAAATGATTAACTATTTTCTACTAACATTTCCCTTTTTGTTTCGAATAATATACAAGCTCAAATTGACGGCTAAAATATTTTTTCTCAGCTGCTCTTAAATCACTTGTGTATTAGTTTCGCAGTTTGCGAAATTAGCACCAAAGATGAGATTTATCCAAGCCTTTGGTGGATTAAGCATTTCAGTGGATCCTATCTACTTTCCGTTTTTGTGGCCGAAGGCGATTCGTGTACCAGGGGGCGTCTCCTTCTAACACTAATGGTCCCATTGAGTACATATTTCCGTGTGTTATTAAGAAAGGTACTAGCCCCCCCCCCCCCCCCCCTGGTTTACACATCTCATTAATAGCATCGGTATCGAAGCACGGGAACTCATAAAGTCCCTAAATTCATCAAAATCTGCCTTCTAGTAAAACCAGATAAACATCTGCAACGAAGAAGTTTTGTTCTGTCTTAAAAAAAAATTTGCAGCGACCATGTAGTGATCATTATCAGCGACAGGTTAAAGTACAGTTCTATCTTTCACAAAACTAGGGATATTAGTAATTATTTGATCGAGGCAAGTTGACGTTCGATCAGTTATGCTTGTCGGTTCATTTTTGTGTAACGCAAGATTTTAAAAATTGATTCAACTTCACACCGTGGTTTGTTTAAAAATCTGCGTTAAGATCGCCCATTACTATTATCTTATCTGTGACAGAACTGAAAGTAAGATCATAGGATGATTGCAAATCATCCCAAAATGATACAGTGGAGTTTGTTGGTCTGCCCGCAACGGCTACTAAAAATTCATAGTTATGCAAATGTATCTCGCCCAACACTACCTCTATACCTGGAATTTCTAAATCAATTGTCTTTTTAACTTTCAAGGCACGAGATACATGTTATGCCACGATGCATGTGTTAATGACTTTTGCTACGGGTTTAACATCACGACCAACGATATAACAGCTTGTTCAATTGCATTTTTATTCACAGTTGATGACAGGTTACAGGACGACACAGATGCACAGATGCATGTAGAAAACCGACGGAAAGCACGTTCAAGACAAACAGGATGCAGAATGCAATGACTGTAAAGAAAGAAATTGATTACAAAGCTTCCTATCTTCCAGCCTGATATACAATCCACATAATATATATACCATTATCAACGAACCATTAACGTTAAACTTTAGACTCCAGGCACGATATAGAAAATACATCTGAAAAAATAACCAGGTAACGCCATCTAGCGGCTAAAACAATACATTAATCCCGTATGCAAGAATCAATGATAAGCCGTGCATGAAAAGTACAAAGATAACTTTTATCAAAATTAGAACTGCATATTAATGATCTCGTTACCGATACTTGACCAACTCATATTTACGTAAGATAAACGCGTGAGAAAATCTTAAAATGAAACTAAATTACAAGATAACTGATAAAGTGACTTTGCGTGTACTAATTGACCGGGAAAAAATGCCTTACATAACACTATGGAACATGTGACCGAATTACGCGGGCTTTAGAATACTTTGTAAAGCCAAACTGCAAATTCGCGAACTAAGATATACCTTCCCATAACTTATGATAAGCTATATGTGAGACTTATTCAAGCATTTGAACCATCATATACCGAATAACTCTGGATTTATGCCATAAACGAAATTCTGTATCGAGCACGTGTACCTTTGTCAGACAAAGAACAAAGAAAGATATGTCACAAAGCTCTAATATACATAACTTCATAGTTACGATTACAACTTAGACAAATTAGTGGACCTTGGTGCTCTTGATCAACCCATAACAAAAGTTAATCACAGTGCAGGCTCAACGCAAACCTACAAGCCAAGATACGTGTGTATCACAAGCGTGTCAAAGAGCAAGCTTTTTTTATCAAGGTAAATAATTATCTATGTAAGCAAAAATAATTAACGCGAAATCGGAAACTGACAGATATTTCGACGGTATACTTACTTTAACATAATGCAGGAACGATGTTAAACTGAACTTACAATACAAATTATGTACATGGTAAGGAGGAGGGCCCTGACGGGCAACAACGATCTGCAGAGTCGAACGGATCCAGCCAAAGTGAGAGCGACTATATATTCTCTGGTTCCGAGTCCAGAATGAGACCCAAAAAAAAGTGAAGTAAAAAACACGTACTGCTGTGCGGAACTCGGTATGAACATAAATATCGGACGGAAACGGAATAGATTATTATATACGGTATACTATTTGCTCAAATATTTAACTTCAATATTTGACAACATGTAACGCCACACCACAGCCGCCGATCCCACCAGCTCTATCTCGACGCAGAACAGTATGAAAACCAGGCAATCCATAAGCACTATCTTGATTGGACACAGACAAGAATGTTTCAGTTATAGCGATCACATTATACGTTTGCACTAAGGGTGTTCTTATGCACTTCAACTTGTCCTGAAAAAGACAACGAACATTAACACGGCGTATAGAAAAATCACTGTAAACATTATTTGAATTGGGTCCGGGATTCGGATGTACATCTCCCGACAAGGCCTTTAAAATGGAATGCAATATAGCAAATCGATCGCTGACATTTTCAATCATACAATGATATCTATAAAACAGAATTATCTCTTCTATAGTGACATTTTCATTTACACATAAATTACCAGTTTGACTGTACAAGATAGCGACAAGAGTGAAATTCAAGACTTCATAGAAATACAGAATGAAATAGATCACTGTTTCAATTATTAAAAAAGATTCTAGTAAAAAGGATATCTCCGTCCATAACTGGCACTGCTGTACAACATAAGCAAGGATCTGGTACAAAATCCAATAAAGGCATAAAAATCTAGTATCAAAGTGCAGTTATAATGGTACCTGCTGTATGCAACCACTGCCGTGAGCACTCGCACTGCTTTTTGTAGCCACTAGGCTGAGACATAGTAGTCAGTTTCTTTGTAAATTTACCTGCAATGACAGATCACCAGTCGTATGTGGCCACTTTTTCTTGGCTGAAGGGGTGGTCATAAACAGCAGGTACCACTGTGCATCTTTATGAGCGTACCTCACGAAAAAATGTCACAATTCGAAGAGTATAAAGACAAAAGCATAAAAAATTCAGTTACATCTTTATGAGCGTACCTCATGAAAACAAATATCACAATTTGAAACACATATACATGTATGTAAAAATGAGCTGCTGTTCTCTCATGCAGAGAAAGAGAGAAATATAGATTCCCACATGGCCGTATCATGGGAAAGGGATTTAGACAGCACGAGTTTTAAAACCGTTCACTGCGAGCCTTTGGCTAGCAGAGAACGGTTTGAAACGAGTGCTGTCTAAATCCATTCTCCATGACACGAGCATGTGGAATTGTGTTTCTCCCATAAAGCGTTAAATCCAATGTTTTGTCAAGAACCTACTTGGTTAAGCGTGCATGCAGCAGCCGTTTCGACTCCATTTTGTTCCCTTTCAACATTGAGTTGCTAAGGTACGTCACTCAAGGAAGAACTTTCAGTTTCTTTTTTTGTGTATCTTACGTAATCTGATTGGCTCGCAAACAAAACAACAACCAATAGGATTCTCCCTTTTATTTCATTTCGGTCGCAAAATCGTTCCACACTTATATTGGGAACGATTGTGTTTCCACATGGATAACTATGGGAGAACACACATTCCCACAGTAACGTGATATGAGGGTCATATTCAAGTTAGACGAGTATCCTACCCGAGAACAGAACCCCGTAAGTCCATATAGCAAGTAACGGGAAAAAAATGGAAAACACCGTTGTCTGTGCAAGATACATAGAATAATAGTTACACGTCGACCAGCTCTGTGTGAAAATGTTACTGCATACAACAGACATTTCCGTAAAAATTTGCTAGGAGCACAAACAAAGGTTTAACATTGTAGAACCAGTCTAAATGTTACAATATAAATGTGATATTGCTATAGATCCAGTCATCGTTAAATTTATATTGTGCATATGAAGTAAATAGACATGCTCAACATGTAGCTCACTATATAGATAATTCTACTGCATAGTCTTGTCAAACTAAAAGAAACGCCAATCCCCATGGCCTGGACAAACAGGAAAAATATATACATGTACACAAAACAGAAGTATGGTTAGACAAAACTTAAAACAGCAGCACAACAGTGCCATATGTTAAACATATAATCGGAACCAACACTAGACACAAACTTTAACACTAATGTCAATATATACTTTACGCAAATGCAAATAGAAACTTGACCGCACATAATGTAGCGCCGGGTTGACAGACTCAACCCACAAGTTTCAAAGATTACCTAACTCTTCCTTTGAACGGCTAATTTGCCGTTTGATCATATGGAATACACACTGCAGTAAGAATTACAAATTTTATATAGTGGAAAGTAATTTTGTATGGGAATACTTGAAATGAGTTAATGTTTCGGCACTAAGCATTAGTAAAGATACTGATATGCAGGCACACGACTGTTGTTCAACATAACTGCCATACATGTACCGGTATGTGTTTTATTATTAAAGGCATACTTATACATTACATATACAGTGGTGAATAATAAGTACGTTTCATTCTATGTTTGAGAGTGAATTATCATTTCTAGAGCGAAATTCAAAAGTAGTAACTCACTGTAGATTACATGACATAAAGATTGTTACAAGTAAATTGTAATGCGCCTGCATCAGTTACGTGATGCATTGACATTTAGAGAAAATCAAATGTGCGCAAACGAGGTTTGATTATACGTCATGCATAACGTGGAATAACTGTGACAAACATAAACAAACACGGTACATCAGGCGTTCGGCGTTGAAAGTAGGCCTAGGGCATATTTTATGCGATAAATACCAAATTGAACATAGAATAAACACGTTCTTACATGGCTGGAGAGTGAGCTACTATTTTTCTCTCGAGAGGGATGGTTGTTTGTGTATGTAACATTCTCTATATACATTGCACATGGCTGGTGTTTCAGTACATTTCTAACATATCCATTGGTCATGTTCAGTATCTCGACTAACTGCTGAGTGAAGCTCAATAAATAGAAATAATCATGTTACACAAATTGTATTAAGTTTGGCACAAATGTTTTATAAAATATGCCAAAACAATTCGCAATGAAATTGTTCACGACTGGAGCATGGACAACCCATGCTGTTAGTATATAGACAGAGTAGGTGATCGGAATTTGTGAACAATCCAATACTTATACATTACATATATAGACATGATTCTAAAGCACGGTGTACACTGGATATGGCTGGTGTTTCAATACAATACAAACACA
This sequence comes from Hermodice carunculata, assembly GCA_964020975.1. Classification (NCBI taxonomy): domain Eukaryota; kingdom Metazoa; phylum Annelida; class Polychaeta; order Eunicida; family Amphinomidae; genus Hermodice; species Hermodice carunculata. Next base: position 100,224,486 of record OZ026617.1, read on the forward strand.
TCTATGCAACAACCTACTTAATACAACATAGAAATATGATAATGACGAACGCATGTATACATTCAACTTTGTTATAAACAATTAATAACACGCCCGATCATAAGTCGGTTGTGCTTATCATGAACTTATAAAGCATGGGGTAATACCTCATCACAGAAATTATTATGTTTTGCACAATATGTTAAGTTGCTTATGTCTAGTTAAATATGCCAAAACGATTTGCAATGAAACTGTTCACGACAGGAGCATCGGCAGTTGGTAGCATACATCTTGACATAGTATGGGTTATCAAAGTTTATGGACAAGTCATAAACAGAAAAAAAGAGAGTTGTAATGTTTGCTACAATATTACGCAGATTTTCAAAATTGATTTCATCTGTTGAACTTAATGTTTATATATTTACTGATGAGAATGTATGCCTTTTAAATGACCCCAGCACCACAATTTTTAAAGTGTGAATTTTGTCTTCATAGATATTACACAGATTCAAAATCATGGACTTAAGTCTCTTCATTTGAATCCATAACCTGGCCTAAAACGCAGGGAAAAGGTATGAAAGTTTATTTGACCAAAACATAGCCATGCTGTAGTTTACTTCACCAACGGACTCCGACACGTGACCGTGTATCGTTTCAAAGCACGTCACTGAGTGGCGTCAGAGAAAATTGCGGCCAAACTCACCTTAGTGCACAAGTTTTGGTACAAAACCAGTTCTTGGTTGTGCTGAATTTCTTTATTGTCCAGATCAAAATATGTTTACACAATTTTGTAAATGGCTGTGTAAAGGTAATCTTGGCCCTTTATCTTTAAGTTATTTCTTGTCTGTAGAGGAACACATCAAAGGGGGGTCATTGTTGTTTTACGTAGATCAGGTAAAAGAGCAAAGATCTTTGATATTTGGTATCGAAATAAACATTTTATTTTGAGGGCTGGCGACATTCCGGCCAGGCATGCCAAGGGGAAAAGACTGCTTCTGTACTTAGGTCCTATAGACGTTTTACGAAGGTACTGATCCAAGAAATATTACAACATGAAAAAAATAATGGTTCATGATGTGGTAAGTACTTGAGCTGCTGGTTGCTGACCAAAACAATACTGTAGTACAATGTAAAGAGGACGAAACTGACAAAGGACATAGAAACGGATGGAAGATAGTCACAGAAACTTCAAATAAATGAAAGAAGACAATGTACAAAAAGCCATTGCACAACGAGTAGGAAAAACTACACGTATGATATATTTGTTATTAAGCACAATGCTGTAAGCCTCGTGATCAATGACACTATATATAGCTTTTAGCATGGTGAATATTGCATGGAAGAAGTTCTTTGTGAAAATTGGGTCAAACAACAGAGTCATCTAAAACATCATTGTCCCTTTACGACGTGTATATTTTGCAGGTCTTTTAAGATGATGAGCAATATAGATGATACATTTTGTCCAGGTAAGGCATTTAAAGCATTATTTTGGATTGGTCTGTAGGAAAACTTTTAACTTTTCCCTCCCGTGAGCTGAAAATAAGATACTCAAAAATATGTGATGTTTCAGGTAGTAATCTGGTGAAAAGGTTACTTCTTTTCATCAAGCTGTACCAGAATATTCTTATATAAATGTACATTTTCAGGAATGTGAAAGAGCGAAGAATACTAAGATATGTATTTGCCTGCTTCATTCAAGCAGATATGACCAGTTAAATTAAAAGATAAATGATTGGTATGTGGCGAATTTTATTTCAAAGTTCCACTCAAAATGCTAAATCAATAGTTTGGGTAGCTAAGGTATGAAGTTTTCATTCCAAGAAAGGTATGATTTGTCAGTTATAGTCTTACGATATGTCCAATTTGATTTTTAACTCAAAATTGAATTGTTGCTAGTCAAGTTTTTATTGAAGAGTTCCTGTCAAACTATTTATGATACCAAAGTAAATCTTTGTTTATGTTAAAAGAGGTATACAATGGTATTTCAACTGAAAATTATATCATATCATATCATATCAGATTATTTTAGCTTCACGTGTAGGAGGTAATTCCAGTATTTTAGGAATGACAGAGTTTTAAATGTGTTTCAAACAGAAAAGTGAACACCTAGGTAAAGAGATTTTTAGATTTACACTGCAACTAACATAGCTTTGGGGGGGGGGGTCATATGAATGTATGTATGTGAGGGAAAATAAGGATATACACATTCAGGGAAAATGTGGCCTTTCTTCTGAAAGAGAAACTGCAACTGCTATGGCATTATTGTTTCTTGCAGGAGGCCATATCAGTTCACCCACCAAGCTTCGGATATACACATTCAGGGAAAATGTGGCCTTTCTTCTGAAAGAGAAAATGCAACTGCTATGGCATTATTGTTTCTTGCAGGAGGCCATATCAGTTCACCCACCAAGCTTCTATGCACAAATGTTCCAATCTTTCTTTGTCGAAAAAGTATTTATCCTGTCCCCTGAGTATTTGCATTTGTTTCATTACAGCCTTGCTGTCATAGCTAAATGCCCCACCTTCGTAGGGCTGTGGGCTGTGATTTCATTCTGTCCGAGCGTTTTTGTCGAATGAGGCTATAATAAGTAAGAACCATCCGCTTCTAGTGAGTGCCATACAGTACAGGCAAGTTTTAAGGACTCATGACTCAGCCCTTTTTGCTTGGCTCTTGGTTTTGGGTCTAAAATGAAAATCTTATACGGTTCAGCTGAATGCTTCACAGTTACTGGAATTGTTCTGGTGTCAAATTAGTTTGAAAGTGGCAGGAAATTGCATAAATTTTAAAACAGAAGATCAAAATTTTGTGGAATCTTCAAGAGTGTAAAAAGAAAATTGGCCCATCTTTTCGGTTGGTATATTGTGTAATAACTATTTGAGCCGTCAGATGTAAGCAAGTCAGTCAGTTTTGATAACACTAACTGCAAAGAAAATTCTGTACTTTCATTGAGGACTTTACATTAGTGTCTGTGCTTTCGAAAGGATACAAAGTACGACGTAGTGAATCCCTGGTGACATGGAAGTTATATGTCGGACAAACTGTTATCCGATTTACATTATATTGAACATAATGGATACCAAAACTATGCATATATGTAACATCTCGTGGACCTAGCTGGAAAGAGAATGGTAGTAAAAACATGTGTTAACCATCAGTTGGCACCGATGGACCAGGTGCTTGGATGTGCCACCAAAAGTGTCTGGAGAACAAACATCTCTGTTTTGGGCCATATTTTTGTGGGGGGTCTGTGTGTGTGTGTGTGTGTGTGTGTGTGTAAAACTGCTACATTCACGGCAAATATTGCAAATGTCTGGAGAACCCGATATATTATTCTATATTGTACTATAGGGCAATTTATCCAAAATAGATAAATATATTTAAACTAAACAAATATATTTTAAAGTTTTATAGTGCTCTTTAATTGAATTGGAACGCATCAAGCAATTTCATACACTGCACACTTTGCTTTACTCAGCATTACAGACAATTTGTCTGAACTTTCACTAGAATGGTTTACACGTATTTATCTGTTTTATTCTGTATTGTACTATAGGGCACTCCAAAATAAATAAATACTTTTAAACTAAACATGACGTTTTTCAAAGTAAAACTATTGTTAAGAAACAGTACTCACCTTAGGTCACTTAAACTCCTTTTCACGCACTTTCGGTGCTTTGCCAGAGCCCCAATAAAAATTCCATGGATCTAGTGCCGTCTCTGTGCTGTTACATTAAGCCCCAGGCACTGTGGTGTGGCGCAGCGCTCCTGGTGGAATCAACGCGTACTAGCATACAAGTGAGCATGCGCAATTCAGTTTCCTACACAAATGAGGTGGGACCTAAAAGCGGGGATGCTTCCGTGGGAATTCTAGTGTCCCATGGTGAGTTCTGTTTCTTAATTTTAGCTTAATGTTGAAAAACTTCATTTCAAGGACACATGCAGTACAACACCACAGGTGACTTAAGCTGATGTAGCATCAGACTGGATAAGGGAGGAACCTCCAATGATTCTAGACCACAAACCTCAGCACTTGAGAGCCATTGACCAGAAAACAACTATACTGGATCCCCAGTGCACCCTTTCTAATTCTCTTGCAAAGGAAGGGCTGGGTGAGGCACACCCTAAGACTGGTTGGAAGCAGTTGTTGGGATGCACTAGAGTGCCAACAGCTGCGCCTCTACTTCTACCATGTCTCTGAAATAGAAGGAGGTGAAGGTATTATGGGAGCACCATGTAAGAGCGGCCATGACATCCTCTACTGACGTGTTGCATAAAGCATCCCCGGGGCAGAGAATGCCTTAGTTTCATCAGCCCTGACAGCATGAAGATGTGCCAGCTATTCATCCTTCCTAGCTGCCCAGTAAGCCAAGGAAATCCTTTTCCTTTTCCATCCCAGGATGGTATTAGGTGACAGAGTCGATAACTCCATCTACCAACGAGGGAGAAACAAAGGTTTCTGTCTGGCTTGATGAGGTTCAGTCCTACTCAGATAGAACCGGAGCACTCTAATGGGACAAAGGGCCAAATCTGGTTCATACCTAGACATTGTCATCGTGAGTGACTTAACTTCAAAACCTGTCAAAGCAGTCGATTGGTAACCTGCCTCTTGTGTCCTTGTCACATATCCTGCACAAGGCCTTAGAATAACATCCTTCCCATCAGCAGACCACCTGACAAGGGATCTATCCAAGGCATGTATATCCCCATGACTAGCACCTGTGCCCAAAGCTAACAGGTCATGAAGGTAAGAAACTTCAGTTTGATTGTGGCCATATCTTTTGGTTCCAACGAAGGCTTAAAGGTCAGCTTGATTGAATGGTCACCACAAATTAGAAAGTTGATGTTCAGGATGATTAGAAATGATATCTGAAAACCAAAATGTTAAATTTCATTTTCGAACAGTGTTTTTTTTAACCTCCAAAAGTATTTTTCTCCGATCATGGCGCGATATGGTAAAGTGTTATAGATGTCATAAACACAACCCAGCGGCTATGGTGGACATTTTATAAGCCAGAGGGCCTTCAATTTGCCAAGAGTCTGATGGCAGATACAGCAGAGCATAATGATTCTGGAGAATCTGAATTGAGTTTTTTATGTACATAGTCTGACGAATATGAAGAAAAATTAATAAGAAAAGCTGTAGCAGCAGAGGAAAAGAACCTTTAGCCTGACACGCATGAGGGGAGGCCCAGAGCCCTACCGTCACCAGTACTGCTGGGAGTGCAGCCCTGGTACAAACAGCTGTCTGGGCAAAGATAGTCCGTTGCAAATGAGATATTACCTAACAAAAATTACTAGATTTCATTTTACAAGAACAAGCATGCATGCAATAAATTGAAATTTGCATCCGGATGGGCCAGGTCCTGTAGTGTTTCAAATTCTAGCAATCACGGAAACAGCTACGCCTGTGCCTGCGGCATGTCAAAGTCTGAACAAACAGTTACTTTTCCCCCTCCCATCTGTGCGGTCTGTGGATGATTAAATAAAAGTTTGCATTTATGAGTAGCTTTGAATATCAGAACCAGCCGGCAGTAGCCTGACGACCCTTGGAGGGCAGTAATTTACGTTCCCGTATAGATCGTCATCAGTACAAGTATTTATAATATTTTTTTGTTTATTTCAGATTGTATCCATAACAATGGTAAATATTTTCCTGTGACTGACTTATTTTCTGGGTCCATATCGACGACAAAGGTACAATGAAATGAAATTGTATATACCCAATGATTGGGAGCTGGCCATGGACTGTCACAAACAGTGGTACATGACTGAAAGAGATGAAAGGCCAGCCATCCACAGGTCTTGCCAGCAGCGTAGACGAGGCGTGAATGTGGTAGCTATCCAAACAAGTGTTATATGGTTATGGGATTAAACACCTCGCAATACACAGTAATTACAGGACCTACTCATTACAGTGACCAGCTAACTCAACCTGTTATAGACTGTTCCATCCTAGACATGGGTATAGAACAAGATCGGTCCTTGTTTGTCCATGTTTTCCACCCATATTTTTTCCACCAATTGAATCAAAATGGTTAAACACCGTAACATTTTGTTACAATGTTACTTTGTAACAACATCCCAGACTGGCGTTGTCCCTGTGACACTCGATTGATAATAAAATACATTATAACATTTTTTCCTCAAAAATGTTTTGCCTTGTGTGTTTTGTACATATCATTGTTCGTCTCTCTTTGCCTGGAGAGCCATTCACTTAGTATCTATGTACTATTAGGCAATCCAGGTGAAATAAATATGTTTAAACTATTACCTAAACTAAACAGTTGTAGAATTACTATGCTCATATTTTGCTGTAATGCTATTTTTAAAATCAGAATCATACTGAAGGATAATCGGTAAATACTGCTAGAAAATAATGAATCACTGCTTCTGGGTTCATGGGTAATGCCTTATTTGGCCAGTTCCATGAATCCTTTCATTGCCCACCAATGGGACCGCATTTGGCAACAGCAATAGTTTTTCTTGCCAAACCTATCCTGAACAGCATCATATTTGACAAGTAAAAGTCACTTTACACAAAATGTTTGCTATATAGGTGAGATCAGCTTCCAGGGCCTTGCTACTTGTCCCTGTAAATCTTGAATGCAGGGGTCCATGCTCTCCGTTATTTCAGGTCTTTGGGGGAATGTAAAAAGGCTGTAGAACTTGTATTGCTACAATTAATAGCAACACACTGACCCATCTTGGGTGGAAACAAGGACGAAAATAAAAATGCATTTTTAATCATGTTGATGAAATGTCAATAAAATATGTTTAAGTCCCCGATTCTGGAAATAAATGCCGACTCAGTAAAAACTATACTGCATGACAGTGTTGATATGGCACTCGCACATAACTACCTCCATTGACCCATTCTTTTTTAAAAATGGGGATTTGGTCGAGTGGATATGTGCGTTTCCCATTTCAGCTAGGCGACTGGTGCCAAGGTTGCAGGTTCGAGTCCCGCTCGCTCCAAACAGAAATTACTATGATATGAAAGAATCTTATGTTTTGGTGACCTTTTAGGTATTGCGAAGTAGCAGAGATACAACCTTAGTCCATATATCTATTTCATCTTGGAACATTCAGTGTAGCATATAATATGTACACATGTATATATATATATATATATATATATATATATATATATATATATATATATATATATATATATATATATATATATAATATGACATATATTATTAGTACACTTTGAATGCTTTTGTAGGCGCAAGAGGATGGCATATGGAAGAAAGTTGTAAGGAGGTCAATGGAAAGAGTGGACCCCAGGAGCTGAGGCCCATCATCATCTCATTGGATGATGATGATGATGATGACGACGACGACGACGACGACGACAACGAGGATGACGACAGTGATCAGGAGATGGAGGTTAGCTGCAATTAAAGTGTATGTTGTAACAAGGAACCGTTTAAACTGTAATTTTAAAATCCTGACTCTGCCATTTAAACTTTTTCTCGTTTTGAACATCCATGTCACATTCAATCCTTTCTCAGCCAACACAATTAAGTGTGTATCACTTGGCATCTTTGTAACATCCAGACAATACATTTTATTGTCTTCATTTTAACTCAGATTCATCACATAATATCGCTATTTTACCGGATGCAAGATGCTGGTGTTTTGAATGTTTCGATACATGTTTTAAATTTTGTTGGAAGTCACCTTTATTTACGATCAGGAAGCAGAAGAGGATGGTGAGACCTGTGCCGTTTGCGGGGAAGAATTCCCTCCTGACCATGATAGAGCGACATGGCATGAGTGCGATTACTGTGAAAGGTGAGACGAGCGTCAAATATGTAACTGTAAGCTCTGGCTTCCTATCAGAAGACTGGCCCTTTATTTTGTCTCAATGTTAACACTAATCATTAATTGTTGACACGGGCGACCATATACTCGATTTACATGTACGAATGTAATTTATAAATTATAAACCCATGTATATGTTGAGAGGATGTTACCTCAGTATCTAAAATATGCAGGGTACAGTTGGAGTAACAAAATGATACAATCATATCCTAGTATATATTTTTAGTGACTTATGTTCGAGTCCACACAGGGGCGCATTATGAAACATGTACTTGGACTTAATAAATATGCACACCACAGTAAGCGACTGGAATTTTTCTCTGAGTAGACAATTTTTCTGGGTAATTCAATTTTTCTTACTCGGCACCAAAAATTACATCTAAACGAGAAAATATGATTTTTCAAATTAGTCTTTTTTTCAAACAATATGAGGATGATGATCAGGTTCAATAGAATCATAGATAGCAGCGTTACATATGTGCACAGTTATGTCAGTCATTTCTTAACGTCTCTTTCTTTCTGGATTCTGTAGGTGGATACATGACGTTTGCTGGTCGCAAAATTTCGAGACGGATGGTAGTGAAAGAAAAGTATTCCATTGCCAGGAATGTGAAAAAAATCTTAGCAAAAGAAATGTAAACTCGGGGACATTGACTGGTAGTTAATACGTGAGCTGCACAAACTACAAATGAACTGTAGGCGTCTATTGTTGCCTAACCCAAGAATGGAACACCATATGCACTTATTGATTATCAAATTCTTTAAAAAATGTGAGTGAACGTAAGAAACGGATATAAATATGAGTGCATCATTCAATGTAATTAAGCACAAATGAAATATTGTAAATATTAATGTTAATGTTAATGTACACATGTCCATGAATATAGCCCACGTATGAAACAGTGTAAATATGAATGAATTATTAAACGTAAAATTGTGTTTGTAATTATAAAATATTGTTTATTGTCTACTACAAATTAACCATCGAACATCTAAGTCACCAATTTACATTCATTCTTACATGTTCCAAACAATCTGCCAGGGCCATGTGGTCGTAAAAATAGGCTTATCTTTGATACTGGAAATTAGTAAGGGGGAATAAAACTTCCGACTAGAAATTATGATGATAATAATAGTAATAATATTAAATAATATTAATATTATCATCATTATTATCATTATTTTCGAATATATCTTGTAATAGTTAGTAACGAGGACCAAGGTAGTTCGTTCATTCTCAAAACTTATTTTATCTTTGATAGTGTCTTTTCACCATATATTTTTTTAGGTGACACATCAGTTTGGAAAACTTAATTTTTATTGCATATAATTTGACATTGTTGTTGTTTGTCTGTATCAGTAGAAAATTTACAAACATCAGTATGATTCATGCTTATTTTTTTTTTATCCAAGTGCTATGCCATACGAATTTTACTTTTAAGCGCAAACATAATTTAATACATTATTTTCATTTTATTGTTCCTATTTGCTCATATTATATCATCATAACTGTTGTCACTTTCATTAAAATATTTATTAAATTTGATTTTTTATTCAATGTAGCAGGCTTCATGTGGTCATGTACCTAAGAAATTGTTTTAATGAATCTTGAATCACATAACGCAATGTGCGCACCTGCCGAGAAAAAATTGTAAGACACGGGGTAAAAAATAATAGCCGCTCCCTTTGTAAAATTTGGGCCATGCAGACAAAATGGCGCCCGCGAAATTCAAATGGTGAGGACGGCGATGTTTATCGTGGAATATTAGCTGAAACAACTCTACTTTGGAGAGACGGCACCAGAAATCTCATTCATCGTTTGAGAAAAATTTGTGAGGTTTTGAATCTGCTCGATTGCAAGGTATTGTGACAAAATTGGATATTCCCCCCCCCCCCCCCCCAATTTAATGCTCCTAAGGAATTTTAGTGCTTAAGTTAAAGACGTTCGGTACACTGGTCAAAAGAATTTAGAAATCTCTGGTTTTTGTTGTGAACCAAGATATTGGCATTTGAAACAAAATGCAAGCAAAAAATTGGCATGTCACGGTGCTACTTTTGTCGCTAGGTGGCGCTACATGTAATGACTACAGAAATTTGATAGCAAACATTATACATGTGGGTAAAAGCAAAAAAAATAAATTAAGGATGCAAAAATATGCATTATATAACTCAATATGAGTGTATGCAATGTATATCAAGCCTTTTAATAACAAATATGTAGACAAAACATGCTGGAATGTGACTTTAAATTCATCTCGTCTTGCAAACATGTATAAGTGCTCACATTATTTTTTAAGTTTGAAATAGAAAAAATATTTGCAAATCCCTGAAAAATTGTAGGGGGTTTCCAAAATATGTACTGATCTCATTGATTAGCTAAAAAAGATATCATACGGTGCTATTTTTTCCGCAATTGTACAAAGAATTCATGCATGTTGACTTAATTTGTTCTAAGTTCATGACAAAACATGCTGGAATGTGACTTTAAATTCATCTCGTCTTGCAAACATGTATAAGTGCTCACATTATTTTTTAAGTTTGAAATAGAAAAAATATTTGCAAATCCCTGAAAAATTGTAGGGGGTTTCCAAAATATGTACTGATCTCATTGATTAGCTAAAAAAGATATCATACGGTGCTATTTTTTCCGCAATTGTACAAAGAATTCATGCATGTTGACTTAATTTGTTCTAAGTTCATGACAAAACATGCTGGAATGTGACTTTAAATTCATCTCGTCTTGCAAACATGTATAAGTGCTCACATTATTTTTTAAGTTTGAAATAGAAAAAATATTTGCAAATCCCTGAAAAATTGTAGGGGGTTTCCAAAATATGTACTGATCTCATTGATTAGCTAAAAAAGATATCATACGGTGCTATTTTTTCCGCAATTGTACAAAGAATTCATGCATGTTGACTTAATTTGTTCTAAGTTCATGACAAAACATGCTGGAATGTGACTTTAAATTCATCTCGTCTTGCAAACATGTATAAGTGCTCACATTATTTTTTAAGTTTGAAATAGAAAAAATATTTGCAAATCCCTGAAAAATTGTAGGGGGTTTCCAAAATATGTACTGATCTCATTGATTAGCTAAAAAAGATATCATACGGTGCTATTTTTTCCGCAATTGTACAAAGAATTCATGCATGTTGACTTAATTTGTTCTAAGTTCATAGGTACAAGGTATCCATTCATTGTCTAACTTCGATACCATATCAATATACATGTATGTAGGTTAAATAAACGGCAGTACGTCTTTAATTTTATATTCCAGTCATAATATATACTTTCATAGTTATACTGAGAAGAGGCAAACATTTTAAGGTTCTCTCCATAGTGTAATACAGCAATGTGGAAAAAGAGGTAAAAATAAGAATATCAAAATTATAGTTGCCTCAATACATTGTCGAATGGTAACAGAGGCAGCACATTATCAAATATGCCTGTGCCACCTTTTGACGCTGGGGTATTACTGTGATCCATATTTCTCAAAGTCAAACGGAACTGTGCAAAATAGGAAAAGCGAACAGCAGCTAGTGCAGGTATCGACAAATACCAGCCCTAACTGTATGGGGGCATCGGACCATAAATGGTCGCGCATATCGCGGTGTATCGAACGTCTTTAATTTTCAATGTACATGACTACTGAGGCAAATGTTATTCTAAGATCTGTATAGATGGCAGCACCTACTGGACAGGGTGTGTTATTAGTTCTTAGGGGTACCTATAGAGGGCAGTAGTTTCCAGGGTCTGTTGGTCTTGTATCCTGTATATTGTTAACCAAGGAACACAAAAATCGTGTTTTAAGCCAGAATTATTGGAGTTTGCACCTACTGATCATGGAATTCAAGGTAGGATTTGTTTTATAAAAGTTTCAGACATTTGAGCAAATTGTAGCTTGCAGATCTATGGTTAAAGGGGATTTACATTTTTACAATTGAAGCCAGTGTAATTCCCATAGAGACAACAGTGTATAGTGCATATATGCTGTGATTGTATAGCTACATTCAGAGATAGTTTTGGAATAATATTGAAAGATTGTGATATTTCAGTGTGTGCCAGTCATATGAATCATATTTGGGAGCTATATGAGGATAAATTCATGGATTTTGTAGCTACACATTACAGTCCCATGTGAATAACGTGTGTATCGAGTGCACTCTGGTGGCCATATCTGGAATTATTCATTTCTATAATGACAGGAGTGTATAATGATATAATTTCTAATAATTTGGGGAATATGCGGGTGCTTTAGTTATTCTCCTCATAGAAATGTTGAATGTGTGCTTTTATATCATTTTGTATGGTTTTGTATGAAATAATGTGGTGAAAGAATTAATTATAACCAATATTTGGGCAAATGAGCAAATTAGTTATACCCGAAATATTAATTCCACACTTTACTTAATATCTCGGGTTGGCCAGGATTTGGGAGATAACAACCAGACTGCTCACTAGTCTGGCCTTCATTCCGCAAAGAAGGTGAACTAATGAACAATAGAATTGCTTGCACTAGAAGAGCAATTTTTAGGTATTCTAGCGTTAGCATGGTGTATCCTGGTTTTTCACCTAATGCGAAGTTCTATTTATGGCGAACAATTGGCTTGCCTAGTTTAACTTGCGGCATGAATTGCATAAATGTATCGCATCGTAGTTTACTTATGTTAGAGTCCACACAGGGGCGCATTATGAAACATGTACTTGGACTTAGTAAATATGCACATCACAGTAAGCTCCTGGAAGCTTTACATTTACCTCCTGTGTCCCAGAATATTCGTCTGGATACAGTGAATCTTTTAAAGCGTATATTCGCAGTTCCATCAGCTTATAGAACTCTGTCTTCATACTTGATATCCGACTATTTCGTTAATGGTACCAGGGTACAAGGCACCCTAACTGATCGTGTAATTGATCTGAATTTTTCCCCTTTGGATCCTGTTTTTCGCTACCGAAATACTCAAAAAGTGACACGGGGCGGGACCGCAACGTTGCCTGCGGGCCAAGATGGTCTCGTGGACAGCCTTGCGATCTCGGACACTCATGGGCTGTTTCGCTTGCTTACGAGTGTCTCTTAACCTTTTTCTATGTTGTCGTGAATTAGATTATTATATGTAATTTCAAGCGACTTCATGCAAACTCTGTTTCTAGGGCATTCATTTTACGATATATGTCCAGAGGTTATTCAAAGCTCGCCTTTTAATATTTTATTATATTAGTATTTTACTGAGTTGGGTATCCCATAAGGCGGGGTGGCCTGCTCGAGGGCTCTCTACTATTTTCGCATGCGCTCTCGTACTGGCCAAGCCTGCCGGGGGAGACCCGGCTCTGGTAGCACTAATGAGGGTAGGAAGTCTATCACTGCCCTCATTTGATGGTTAACTTACGTCGATTAGTGAGACAAGATGCTTTAGTAATTGATTTATTTGTGGGTATCTTGTGAATGATGTGCAGTTTTTTATTGATTATATTTTGCAATTAAGATGGCGTATATATGTACTCTAATGGTTTGATTTAATTTTTTTTTTTTTGTTTGTTTAATGTATGCCTCTGTTTTACTGCTTTACTTGTGTTCATTTGTCAGTGTATTATGTATTTTGATGTATTTTATATTTCCCCAAATATGGGGGTTTAATAAAATTATTATTATTATTATTATTAATGTAACCTTGCAACGCAACATTATCCGCTTCATGTTACGCAAACATCGGAGGGTTGAAGGTGTCTCATTGAATATCTAGATGCAGTGTAATAGGCCTACTTAAAAATGTAGCCCAAATTACATGAATATAATGAAACTACTTAGACTTACACCTAACATTCATGATTAGGCCTACCAAAATTGAATCATGAAATAATAACCCCACACTTACCCACAGCGCTTGCCTTGGTCTTAGAGCAGACCCGACTAGGCGTACCTGACGGACTGATAAGATGAATAAATTAAACCAGTTCTTTGACTTCAAGTAAAACGCAAATGTAACGATGTGACATAAAAGAGTCACGTTATTAATTTGCGTCACTTCTGAAAACTGGTCAGATATACGTTGTTCTGTTTCAGTAATAAAAATAAAAATATGCCTATTTATTATAAACTCGCTGTATTTCACAGCCAAAGCAATCTATATTAATAACTCATCAATTACAGTATATTTAATGAAAATGTTTTGAAAATTCAAGTTTTAAAGAGCCAAATGAATTTAAAAACGGGTCATAAGTGGGAAACCTTCAACTGCAATTACCGCCATTAGGCATGTTAACTTACAGTCTCGAATCGTCTGATATTCATTACGGGTTAGGGGTGAGGTTGGGTTGGGAGGTGGGGTATTCTGTACCTTTTGGAGCAAGTATTCATATATTCATGTAATTTTTTCTTGATTATTTTAACTGAAACCATAATAATTTTATCTGAAATCTAAACAAATGAGCACTTCTATGCAGATATCTTAATTGCTAAGTTAAGCCAGAAAAAAAATTTAATTAAAATAGAAATAACATGTTTGATACCCTCTGCGGCTGCGACCCAGGTCGAGGCATTTTCCCAACCCATAGGTAGTTTCTACTCCACACAGAGGAAACCAGGCATGTAGTTATTAGACCGTAAAATTTATTATTTGAAAAACTGAATTTATGTTATGTAGGCCTATCTGGAGAATTAAACAACACATAGGACAAATGTAACTAGGTAGCATGTAGGAAACTTTTGACATTTAAATAATTTATGATGTAATAGAGTGCCAGAACGTGTTAAAATTGCAGAAGCCATATTTTAAAACAAATTCTGGATGTGTACAACAAAAGGCGTTATTATTATTATTATTATTTTTTTTTTTTTTTTTTTTGCAAAAACTTTATTGCATAACTTCTTCATATCGGTTTGTAGTAAGCAAATGTAACTCTAAATGCAAAATCTATTAATTTATCCAAAACACGACTGAAACATAATATTTGAAATAAAAAAGTATTTTAACCTAATTTCACCGAGATATTACTTTCTGGAAAAGGATAATTTACAACTTCAAAATTAAAATCATCTATTTTGGGATAAATTTTAGTCACAAAACTATTATCAATTATTTTAATATCTAAATCTAGAAATATATAATGATAAGGATCGACATCATTGCTCTTTAAAGGAACATTTTTGGGGTACATTTTATTTGCCATTTCTAAGAGATATTTAACGTTTGGGCAAGCAATATCATCAATATATCTTGAAATGAAGGACAATTTTTTAGCCAAGTAAAAATATGTTTTCATTAGATTTTGCATAAATTCAAATTCAATATATGTTATATACAGATCGGCAAGTAAAGGAGAGCAATTACTACCCATCAGGATTCCATTTATTTGTTGAAATATGTGAGATCCAAATGTATTATCTAAAAGAAAATGAATTGCATCTATGAGTATTCTTATGTTGTAAGATTTCCAACTATTTTCCTTCTTCATTTTTTCTGACCTGAAGGATGTTTTTTTTTTTTAAATATTGATGTTTATATATTTGTGAGCCGAATGTTTGAATATTTTGATAATTATTTTTTCCAATATTAATTTAACTGTTTCAAGAGGTAAATTGGTATGAAGTATTGAGAAATCGAAAGTATATATACTCTTAGCTTTCAAATTTTTAATTTTTGAAACAAATTCCATCGAATTATTAATACTCCAGAAACAATTGATACCTGTGTACCTTTGAATTGCAGAACAGTATTTATGAAAATGTTTTCTGATAGTAATTAAACAAAGAGTTACTTCCACTGATTATTTAGTGCTACAATTAGATATGCCTACTATAAATCGAGATTTATAAGTATTTTTATGCAGCTTAGGAACCCAAAATATTAAAGGAAGTGAATGATCTTTATTAGATGTTTTGATATTGCAATTTTGTAACGCGTAACTTTCGTGAAAATTTAATATGTCATCTTTAGTGATAGGCCTACCAGGTCTCTTTTTATTTTTGGCAGAAGTAATAAAATTTGTGTTTTGGGTGGTTAGGCCTATACACTTTGGAAACACTATAGTCTGTAGTTAATAAAGAATATTTCAAAGGTTGAGAGGACCGGTTTAAAACCACCAGTTGCCTTTCATAGGTGATTGCCTGTCTCAAGTCAGGAGGGAAATTTTTTTCTTCACATTGGTGTTGGAAGATGAATGTTGATGCTTTGAGAACTCTGGAATCTTTTTGCTGTCATTGTTGGGTTTAGAATTTATGAATATGGATCATGTTTTTCTGAACTATTATGTTGGTGTACTGGTAAGTAAACATCATTACCTTTTTATACCTAAGTTGTTGTTTATACCTAGTTCTTTCTTTAAAACATCAATGTAATATTTTCTATAAATAATTCCAAAATTGTTACCAGCTTTGTAAATATGACAAATAACAAATCTTTCATGAAAATCTTTGAAACAAATTGAGACCTCTGTGTTTTTTAAATGCTTGATGCAAATTTCTTATTTTTTGCTTTAAGGGCGAATAATTTATCTTTAGTAACTTTTTTTTATATTCATTGACCAATTTTAAATTCTGAAATATTTTTCCTTTCAATTCTTGCCCATTTGACTGAGAAAATGTCTATAGATTGGCATAGAGTTTTATAAACGTTTTGAAAGTATAAGGAGTGACTTTCTCTGAATTTAGTGCCTTTTTTCATTAAATTCCTTACTTTTATCACTTATGTTGAGATCTCCTGTAAAAACATGTTTGTGGAATGAATCTACAAATTTACAGCACTTGTCATTTGTTAAACAGTCGCACATATTATTTACAAAAATATCATTATCTGAAATGTTTAACAGTACATTTTAATTGTTTAAAATTGATTGCCCAATATTATTTCCATATTTAAAGGAAATAATAGGAGGTTTATTGTATCTACAATTAGTTGGGATCATCTTTTTTACAAACGGAAATTTGAAAATTGATTGAATGTTAAGCTGGTCTATAATTTTATGTAAGAAAGTTATTCTGGAGAACAATTGCTCAGAGTTTCTTGGTTTTGTACTTGGAGCTTTTCTCAGTATAGAAGTATAGGCATATTTTTTTTTAATTCCAAAGGTGTATTAAGGCTTTCTTCCTCAGTAGATTCAATACGTTCATTTATTGAAATATATCTCTAATTGCCAGTCCTCTAAGAGCAATATATAACAAATTTCTTCCCTTATTATAAAGTATTAGTAGTTTATCAATTACTTCAGAAATATTTAGTTCACTACAAGGTCTGAATGTCTTTGATTTCCTCTGTCCATGATTGCGTTTTCTTCGTGAAATATTTGCCGAATTATTGAAGAAAGGAGTATTAGAATAGTTGAAGTTAGTCAAGTCAACTTTTCTTATGTCAGCAAAACTAATTCATCTGTCGTTTAAACCAAAAGGATAAGCTGAATTCAAAGTTTTTATCCAATAATCTTCTTTTAGCCCTAAAATCATGTGCCAATGTCAATTTATCAGCATTATCTGTAGACTCAATATAATCTTTTATTTGAATTTTGCAGTCGATATGTGAATGATCTTTCGATTGACAGTGATTGAATAGGAATGGATTCAAGTTATTGTTAACAATGCTCGATTTCAGTTAACTAAATGTAGCTTTAATTGTTGAATCGTTAATCCTATGCATTGAATATTACACTTTTTGCACTCAAGTAGATGAATAACGTTTTTTGAGTTGCAATTTAATTTTAAAGGATTTTGCTGTGCAGACTTTAATTTAAAGGTTTTCACTTTAATATTTCTGGTGAATTCATTGCTTTTAATGAAATAGGACTTACAGAATGTATAATGACATGTTTGGTCAAATCCAATATCTAAAGCAGAGTTCGAGGCAACCT